>JALIZH010014290.1:0-57305 GCA_030522465.1 Rhipicephalus appendiculatus | reverse complement strand
GTTGTCTCAGTTCGCAAGCAACCGTGGTGGCTCTTTAAAACTTAACTTCAATAAGCTTATCATGGGAAATGAAGTCTTTGTTTATGACAACATGAATGATACCGTAATCACGGCGGCCAATAGCGATCACCATATGCTCCTAAGAAAAGATTGCAGAAGATAAATTACGTGAATGTTATTATCGTTAATTGCAATAGTATTAAAAAGAAAAAGGAAGAACTTGCTTTAGTCTTGGAGGTGGTTACGCACACATAGTCATTCGTAACAAAATCTTTGTTAGATAGCGCTATAAGTAACAATGACATATTGTTGCACATACCCGCGAAGAAAACGAAGACCGGTGAACGTGCTTGCCGCGCCGAGGCCGCTAGAGAGAGGACTATTCCTCAGTAGACTTAAGATCTGGCTACTATCAAATTTCTGTGCATGCCTGAGGCACAAGGAAAAGACTGCCTTTATCATCCCTGATGGACTCTGAGTTCAACGCGATGCCATTTGGGGATGTGCAACGCTCCGGCGACATACGAGATATTTATGGACACTAGTCTGCGCGGCTTGAAGTGGAATATCTGCATGTGCTACCTGGACGACGTATTCATCTTTGGCCGCACCTTCAGCGAACGGAATTCGCGTCTGGACATTGTAGTGAACTGCATCAGAAACGCTGGCCTTGTTTTGAACTCAAAGAAGTGCCACTTCGGAGACCGCCAAACCCTCGTGCTTGGGCACCTCGTCGATACGGATGGAATCCTGCCAGATCCCCAGAAGACAGCAGCCGTTGAGGTGTTCAGTGCACCGCGCTCTGTTAAGGAGCTTCGTAGTTTTCTGGGGCTTTGTTCGTATTTCCGCCGAGTTATACCTAAATTTGGCGACGTGGCGTATCCGCTGACAAGCTTTCTACAAAAAAAAAAAAAAAAAAAAAAAAAAAAAAAAAAAAAAAAAAAAAAAAACGTTCCCTTTGAGTGGACTCCGGAGTGCGCATCCTTTTTTCGTCAACTGAAGTTCCTGCTTGCGTCACGACTTGTTCTTCAGCACTTCAATCCTTCAGCTCCGACGGAACTTCATACGGATGCCAGTGGCATAGGAATTCGTGCCGTCCTCATTCAACAATACGGTGACTTCGATCACGTGATCGGGTACGCAAGTCGCTCCCTGAGTAGGCCTGAACAGAATTACACTGTCACAGAACAGGAAGGCCTCGCCGTAGTGTTGCAATTCAGCACTTTCGTTCTTACCTGTATGGACGTCCGTTCACAGTCGTCGCCGACCACCACTCGTAGTGTTGGCTCTTCAACCTTCGTGACCCTTGTGGGCGTCTAGCGCGCTGGGCCCTTCGGCTACAAGAATACAGCTTCACCGTCTCTTATAAGAGTGGTCGACGACACGCCGACGCCGACTGCCTTACACGTATGATACTCAGGACTACGGCCTGCGACGCCGATGACTTCGACCACCTTGTAGCTTCCGTGTCGCCAAAGTTTCCAGACCTCGACACCGTCAAAGTCGAACAGCGCAAGGACACTAAATTAAAATAGCCCTTTTCCGCCACGTCCGCCTCTTCTACAGCACGCCATTTCTGTGTACGTGATGGACTCCTGTAAAGAGGAATTTCTCCAGTCCTGGCGCACGTTTCCTCCTGGTGGTGCCTGGAGAGCCTTCGGTCAGCGATTCTGAGTGCTAAGCACGATGGCCCTACATCCGGACATTTAGGTTCTACGCGGACGCTCTACCCGAACTAAGGATCGTTTTTATTGGCCTGGAATGCGACAGTCTATTGAGATGTATGTGGCCAGCTGCACGCAGTGTCAGTGCCACAAACGCCCATCTACTGCTCCAGCTGGTCTCCTACAGCCGATCCCACCTCCAAGCACACCTTTCCAACAAGTGGGCATTGTCTTCGTAGGCCCTTTCCCAAAGTCAGCTAGGGCAATCGCTAGATCATCGTATGCGTAGACTATCTCACACGCTATTGCTAGACGGCGGCCTTGCCCTCCACAACAGCCAACGACGTCTCGGTGTTCCTGCTGCCACACGTCATCCTCCGACATGGTCCACCTCGCGTGAATATCAGCGACTGTAGACGACAATTCACGGCGGATATCGTAGAGGAACTGCTACGTTTGTGCGAGTCCCACCTTTGTCACTCGACACCATACCATCCGCAAACAAATGAGCTTACGGAGCACACCAACCGAACAATTGTGAACATGCTATTTATGTACGTTTCATCTGATCACAAGAACTGGGACGACGTACTCCCTTTCATTACCTATGCGTTCGATACTGCTACGCACGAGACTACCGGCTACAGTCCTTTCTTCTTGTTGTATATGCTAGTCCGCCGCGGCAAGCGCTGGATGCAGTTTTGCATTTCTCTTCGCATGAAGACCACACTGTCGCCGAAGCCCCCCTGCCTAGCCGAAGAGGCGCGTCGTATTGCCCGTTTACGGACTTTGGCATCGCACGACAGATCAAAAACACGCTACAACATTCGCCACGGTCCTGTAACTAATCGTCCTGGTGATTTAGTGTGGCTTCGACTACGGTACGGAAGCGTGGGTTATGCCAAATGTTCGTATCCATATACGATGGACCGTTTGTTGGGCTCAACCAACTTACAGAGGTCACGTATACAATAGCTCGCCTCACGGCGAGTGCTAGAAGAGCTGCTAAAACCCAAGCTGTCCATGTTGCTCGCTTGAAGTTCTTCACACCAAGTTGAATCGCCTAACTCGCTCGGGGGCTTCGTCTGCGTTTTCCTCGCGGGTTGCACATACCCGCGAGGAAAACGAAGACCGGTGAACATGCTTGCCGCGCCGAGGCAGCTAGAGAGATGACGACGACGCTGCGATACTCAACCTGTTAGCCGCGCTCACCTTCGCGACTTAATAAACGACCCCTCCAGCCGTGTACGTCTTGGTCTCCTTCGCGCGTAACAATATTACAATCTAGTTACAGAATCTATTGTAAAGACCGTAACGGACACGTCGGCGATGTTTTTATGATGATATACAGCAGTTTGAATAGTACAAACATTTGCATTGAAAGCGCATCATGAGAGACAGTCTGGTGTAGGATCATCCTCACCAATCGCACCTCGATAGCAGTTGGGTCATTTTATAGGCCACCTGGCTCCAACTCTCCTCAACATTTATGCGACTTAAATGACGTGTTGCTCACCTTAGATCCAACGTATTTTGTCATCAGGGGTGAGTTCAACTTGCCTGAAGGCAAGTGGTTCTGTCTCAGCCGAATATCACACCTTCGTCATCAATTTACTCCGCATTTCGAGAAATGATAAGGGACACATTCTCTGTTTCAATGTGTACAAGCTCGTATCGGAACGACTGTCAACGTTGCAAGCATGTTAGATCTATTGTTTTGTTCCGATCGTACTTTCATTGCGTCTGTTTATTTATTACCTGACATTAGCGATCATATAGTGGTTCTTGCGCACCTCTTCCGCCTTGCAATGCATTGCCGTAGTCCATCTCCGAGACTGGTGTTCTAGTATGGTAGGGCAGACAACGCTTCACTGTAACGCGAACTTCACGAACTTTTGCCTCTTTTCCAACAGCTTACTTCTGCGCCTGACGTAGAGTCTGCATAGAATCAGTTTCAAACCAAACGTTTATCGCTAAAATCACCATTCGTTTCGTTCCGAGTGCTTACATCCAAGCGTCGAGCGGATAAAGCATGTATGAGCAGAAATCTTCGCGCTTTCATTAACAGACAAAGCCGCTTGTACAGTCGAGCGCGATTTGAAAACTATCGCGCGAGCATCGTCCGAGGACTAGAACAGTGCCACGTCCCAGAATACTCTTTCGAGGAGAGGGTGCTAGCACGCAAGCTTCAATCACGATTTCTGCTGTTCCTTAAGCTGCGGTCACTCCCGTCTGAGGAAGCTGTTTAAACGAAGCAGTGCCAAGCACCAGCTTCAACACATCTTACTCAGCCATTTTGTAATCGCCCGCGAAGATAACAGCCCACGAAGAATACAGTTGATCGCAAGGGATGGAAGGTTCAGAACAGAGAGAAATGGTGTAGAGTTCGTCGTAGCAGCGAATGCTGTAGCAGGGAACAGCCAATGAGGGAGAGAAGAATGCGCAATCTTGATTTTCACTGTTCAAAAACGTGCCGCTAGGTTCTTGGGACTTTAGTCAGGTCGACGCTCACGCGATAACCTTCATATCGCGATTGACTGTACCATCGGTACGGGAAATACGCCTTCTGCATGTCTCTGTGGTGCTCTATCGTGGACACTTCAAGAAACAAACCGTGGGACGTCACGGTGCGCATCTGCTGCCTCTGCGACCACCACCACTGCTGCGTTGCACAAAGCTTGGCAGCGGCACATGCGCTGATAGCCCCGTCTGAGTGTTGCGTCGTGGCGTGGAGCCACCTGGAAGTATTTACACAACCGGCGGCTTGTTTTCTGTGACCAACGGGCAGAAGAAAAGGCCTATATCAATGAAAATGCCGAGCAAGAAGCAGTTGAATGCCTTCATGGCGGCAAGCTGTTCGCGGGGCACCCGGCAGACCACAAAAGGGCAGAAATTCTGCGATGAGAGGTACGTCCGCAACCTCAAGTTTAATGAGTTGACTGCCACGTCCACCTGCGGACTTGCGAGAAGCGTTGGTCTCCCGTCAATGAAAGCTGACTACTACACTGTGCATGCAGTCGTGAGGAAGACCACAGGCGGCGTAGTGGCATGCCACTGCCTCTTCCTAGTCGGGTGAATATAATTTTTGTTTATTGTGGCATTCATTCTAATCATATGAACTACTTGGCCTCTGCTTTGGCCGTTTCGTGTCGTCGCTGCAGCAACGTTTTACTATGGGAGCGCGGAGCATTGATTTTACTGAATGGCATGCGTAGAAGTGTATGGCGTGCGTACCTCGCCTCTAGGGGCCACAGTGTTTGCTCGCCTGCACATTGACATTGAAGGACCGTGATCCTACAATACATGTGTTACATGATTTTAGCACACTAGAATAGCTGGCGCCGATTGAACGCGCCGTACGCTGAACCTGTCGAGAGGTATGTACTTTTCAGTGTCGTAATATCCGAAATTAGGGGTGCCTGGGCGAAGCGCGCGGTGAATCTGCAAAATCTGTGGACATCGATCACAGTACGGTGACCGGAGAAAGGCACGCACTTTGAAACTTCACAAGATTTATGAATCAGTGCGCGGCAGTCACGTCAACAGTCAAAGCACGCGGATTTTTTTTTCACCGAACAGCGAATGTACTTTCAAACAGAAACAAACCGCTGAACATCGGTGAATGACCGACGAAACTGCACCCTTTCGCATTCATTATGTTCTATAGCGGACAATTTACGGCGACGGTTTTCTGGTACATAGCAGACGCCAAAGTAAACAAAATAGCGTAGTTACGTCGAGACCGAAGTGAAGCAAGGCGCACATAACCATACTCTGCTGTTGTCGTCATTCCAAAACAAATGCAGAAAACATATCGTACAAAGAGAAGTCGTAGCGCAAGCTACGTCGCTACTGAACTGCTGTGTGATAGAACAGACACAAAGGGCACATTTTTTTCGCGCTGCAGGAAACGTACATGTTCTTAGTGAATAACACTTAGTTAGCACACACACACACACCTTTAACGAACTGTTTTTCGCACTGTCATACAGAATCTACAGGCTGCCACGAACTGCCATCTTCATTTTGGCGCCTCACCGCCCTGTGCAGCTGCACTCGCTATGACGCCCAGCGATGCCCGCTCCGGATGGCTTTGAACCAACTGGACTCTAGACCATTTTCTTTACAGAAGATTCTAGGACCTTGGACGTGCGCTTCGATAGCGCAGAAAGCAACAAAAGCGCTTCTGAAGTACCTGGACTCAACAAATCTGAGCGACCGCCTGTAGACTGGATGTGCTCCCCCAAGTGTGCTCGTGATTCTGTGTATCTCTCCTTCCTTCTCTTCTTCTGTCTCTCTTTTTGTCCCTTTATCCCTTCCCCAGTGCAGGGTAGCAAACCGGACGTGTGTCTGGTTAACCTCCTTGCCTTTCCTTGCATCTCTCTCTCACCGCCCTGATACACGCTTCACGGTGCTGATGGTCGTGTTTCACCGATGGGTAGTGGAAAAAAGTTATTGTTTCTGCTGGGCACGCCTCACGAATTGCATCCATAAACGGCACTAGTTGCCGGCATCGCGCTAACAGAACCAGATATATAGATAAATGCATTTTGCAGAAGGACTTGTTCTTGGGCTAGTTGGTGTTTGCCTTATAATCGTGATGTAGCGCGAAACGACAATACGGACACAGAGAACCACAAACCACAGGCGCTACTACCAACTTTGAAAGTTGTTAGTAGCGCCTGCAGTTTGTGGTTCTCTGTGTCCGGGTTGTCTTTTCGCGCTACATCATGATTATAAATGTATTTGTTGTGCCGCCCGCACCTGCCAACGCTACTCTCACCACCAGTGCCCCGGCGAGAAGAGAGGAGACGTCTGCGATGGCGCCCCATAAATCGTTTCACAGAGTTACCGCCAGAGGACCGCGCATGCGCTGTAGAGGCATGCAAAAGGCGGATTTCCGACACCTGACCTGGACAGCTACATGAAATAAATAGCGAAAGGAATGCTAAAGGCAGAAAACACGTATCTGGGCGCACTAGGTGAACAATTTCACCAACAATTACGATACTGTGAAATGCGAATTCTTAGCGTTGCTTTCGTGTTGTGGCAAGGCCAACTGTACTTGAAGTTTTGGCTTTCCGCGAGGCATCGACTGCGCCATAAATCATAAGGGTTGTGGAGTAGGAGAGCGCCCATTACGCTATTATTCGTCTTTCCGCGGATAAGCGAGGTACCCGCTACACATCTGTAAGGTATTATGTGCACTTAGTTGTTGACGGTGCAGGTGGCTGAAGATAATGAAGAATTATGGCTGAGCACTGTGCAATAAGTGGGAACCACTAAAGCACACACTCGTTGCGCAATTAGCATTGTGTGACACCTGCTTGTTATTTCACTCCCCTGCCAGGCTATATTACATCGGTTAATGCGATTCCTTGCCCGACAGGACGCCTGTATAAAGTCGTTTTGCAAATGAGTTTCAAGCAGCAGCGTGGCTCTATGGTAGAATACTGGACTGCCACGTAGAGGGCCCGGGTTGAAATTCTGTTAAATCCTGGGTATTTTTCAAGTTCTTATTTTTTCATGTCTATCGGTTACATTATCATGTCTGTCGGTTACGCCGCCGACGACGACACCGCTCAACGCAGGCACGGGCGCCTAATAGCTGCGCTCTAAAATTGAAGGTAACCCGAGAGAATATGGACGTACGTCAGAAGCACGCGAAGTTCAAATGATGTCATTCATAATAATATAGACGACAATAATTATTGTTATCACATAAAGCAGTTTTATCAGGTGTTCTCCTAGGATTGGTTCTTGGGCCGCTTCTTTTTGGATGCTAAGCAGCTTTTGCTCGGGGCAGTGTCCGTCCCTTGGCGACCGTACGCTCCCCCCACTGCGCATGCGCCTACCTCCCTCTCTCCTCGCACTTACCCTCTCCTCGCGCTCACGCGAGCAGGTAGGAGGCGGTGGGGCGGAGGAGGTGGCATGAGCGCTGCCTCCTCTTCGTTTATCCTCTCCCGTCTCTATATCCGCGCAGCTGTGCGCTAGTATATAATGCGGCGCGCGCTCGCTCCGTTGCACTCTCCTTCGCAACGGCGCTATGGATGTTAACGTTGGCGCCAGCTGTAGCGGCATCGGTAACGTAAGCTGTGACAGCACTACCGCTGGTACACAACTGCACACACAAATCAAACATACACAGAAATCTACAAATGGAAACACAAGTGAACATCAGCGCTGCTTCGCATCCCCACGTGGCTCCCTTTAGTGGGAGATGGTGCAATTTTTTCAATATCTGTGGATGATATAGGCAAACAGGTGTGAACGGCCGCCAAGAGAGCGACACCTGCGCCGCGTGACGGAGTGCCATGGGCCGTCGACCGGTGCCGGCGCAGCTGCTCATTGCTTTGGCAAGGCGTAATGACCTCTGCTCCTGTGCGAGGGTTTTTGGCGAGCAGCATGATGGAGGCATCGCTGTCCATGCCTTTCATAACATTCATGATATGCTCACACTCCAACATGGCTGCGGTGGCGTTCTTGCACAGTGTGGGGATGCCTTCTTTGTAACTCGTGAATGATTCATCAGCCTGCTGAGCTCGTTCGCTTAAACGTTCTGATTGCAGCTTGCGAACGGCCGGGCGGCCAAGCACGTGTATAATGGCAGTTTTGAAATCTGATGACGTCGAATAATCTGGTGGAACGTGAAAGAATAAGTTGCTTAACTTTCCTATCTCGTCCCATTTATTTAGTACGCTCGCGAGCCAGTCCTGCACGTCAATGTCATCCGTGCCAGGGCAGACAGGTGGGTCACGGACACGAGGGATGCCGGTACATGCCTTTGGTGCGGGAGGAGCTGTTTGCTGGGCGGTGTCTTGAGTCATGGTAGATGGCAATGTACGGGATCGAACATCCAGGGGCATTAGGGATTAGACACTGTGCAAGTTTATGTTTTTTTATTAAATGCGAATGCATTTCATAGTCGGGCTATGTCAGGCATCCGGCGTTGTCCGGCGTTGTCCGGCGTTGTCCAGCGTTGTCCGCGGAGGAGGAGGAGGAGGATAGGTTGAGGAGGTAAGCGCCGGCAGGTGTTAGATGTGAAGCATCTTATGGTGAAGCTTAATCCGGTGGTGGTGGTGGGTGGCGTGACCACCCATACTGCGCATGCGCAAGCCCTTGAAAAAAATATAAATAAAAAACCTCCTCTCTCCCTCTCTCTCCTCTAGGCATCCCTCCCCGCGGCAACCACACCCTCACTGCGCATGCGCCTCCCCTCCTCTCTCCCCCGCCTACGCTCCCCCCTCTCTCTCCTCTAGGCATCCCTCCCCACGCTCCCACTGCGCATGCGCGTCCCCCCTCTCTCTCCTCTAATACGCTCCCCCCCTCCCTCCTCTAGGCATCCCTGCCCACAGCGTCCACACCCCCCACTGCGCATGCGCGTCCCCCCCCCTCTCTCTCCTCTCCTACGCTACCCCCCCTCTCTCGCCTCGCGACGCCGACGCAGGCAGCGTCTGCTAGCGAGTTTCTTGGTTGAAAAAACCGACTGCTCGCGCTGCAGAACCGTTCACTGTCCATCCCGTATATATGGCAGTGGATCTTGACCTCCAAAGTGGTGCCGGTGGGAGATTTCTCCTGTGCGTTGTTGAACAATAAAAATTCGCAGCGTGCGCGTTTACTAAAAGCCGACTGCGGGTCTGTGTCCAGTCCGAGTCTTCTGTCTCTCATTGCCCATTAGCAGCGATTGGCATGTTCCAGTAGGAAACACCGCTCCATCGCTGCGTGCTTTACGTATCTCCAGTTTTAAATGCGAATGCATTTCAAGTGTGTGAGGGCGCTCGCATCGCGGGAGCTCGGCGGAGCTATATATGAAAAAAAAATTAAAAAAATTAAAAAAAAAGAAAAAAAAGGAAAAAAGAACAAAAAGAATAAAAAAAATAAATAAAAAAAGAAAAAACAGAACAAAAGCAAAAAAAAAAAAAAAAAAACAGGCGCTGCGCCGTGCTCCCGACCGGGCTGCAGAAATTAGGCGCCTTTTCCTTTTTCGAACCACAACCACCATATATCAATGGAGTGAAGCGCGCGCGAAATGCATTCGCATTTCCTCACGATTCCCTTCGGGGAGGTGGGGGGCATTTTTTTTCTTGACATGATACCACATTGGAGCTATCTCTGCGAAGACAGATTTCACGACACTTTCCAGTTATGACAAATTTCCGTGAGCGATGCATTAATAATAGCAACTCTCCATTAATATACGGAGGGATATGCACTTTTTCCGTGTCGTTTCCCAAGTTGCTTTCGCTGAACTTTTTTTTCCTTCAAATTATGCAATAGAGGAAAGAAGTTTGCTACTTACGTAAGCATTTCTTTGTCGAAGTAGTCATAGCGCAGAAAAACGCTGGACAGAAGAGATGACACGATATATTTGTATCATATCTTCTGTCAGCGTTTTTTCGCACTGTAACTATTTTAGAGGTCTCATAATTTGCGGTATCCAAAGATCACATGTAAGTGTAATTAGCGGTATCAAAATTACACGTGCAAACGCGCTTCACGTATGAAGTCTAAGAGTAAAAGATGATAAGGTTTATGACCCGAGCGGACGACGTCGGCTGGTCGGTCAGCTCTGAGGCTATTTAGATATGAGCAACCAACTCACACAGAGATTCGCACTCTTAAGTAACATTTTTTTGCTCTTTCGATTACACAACTAAGAATTTTACCTTGAGTGTTGGTACCAGGACTGTTTTTCACCGCTCTCAGATGGAAATCCCCTTCGTGCTCGGACGTGCTCAGGTTATCCATTGCGCTGTTTGCTTCGTTTTACGGTGACGTTGGCAAATATCGTCCACATCATTATATGAGAACTGCCACTGTAATTAGCTAGGAGTGATTTTTGTCCTTTTTAAGGCGTATGTGTGCGTTCTACGCACAATTCGATATAACTGGATGAGTGAATCACGAGTTTCATTTTTGCTTGCGAGACTAGCATCAGAGTTATCCAATTATTTTTGCTAACCACTGCAGCTAGAATTTCAATCTTCAGTTTTCGCAAAGTGTCAACAACCTGCAACGACGGCAAGGGAATGCGCCGCGGTGAAGTGGTAGTTATTGCGCTAGACTGATGACGCGAAGGTCGCGGGATGGAATCCGGGTCGTAGCAGCCGCATTTGGATGGAGAATAAATGCTGGAGGCCAGTGCATATTGGCTTTAGATAGACGTCAACGAACCCCAGATGGTGAAAATTTTCTGAGTCCTCCACAACGGAATTCCCTCAGAAGGATATTATGGTTTTGGGACGTAAAACACGGACATTTACTATAATAACAAACGTAGTGGTAGTGTGAACGATTGCTTTTATATGCAAGGATTAGGATGCAACAGTCCGCCTTTAGCGTTAGGCATCTGTATCAAAGAAAAAAAATCGCAATCGATACACAGCGTAACGAAAATGACGCCAGCCCTTCGGTGACTACGTCCTTCCTTGATAGAATTTACGAGGCTGCCAGTTCTGTCTCCCCAAAACACGTTTTTCGAATGAATAGGAGAGGGCTTCTGTTTTGAAAATGTGGGCGTAATGTATAGCCCATAGTGAAAAAAATTCACACAAGTGATCGTTCAGGCCAATGGACCCTTGTGCTAATCTTGTTTTCTGAGGCGATTGTACAGTGCATGTGCGAGCGGTTTCCCTCTTTTATTTTTTCGCAACCGTAAAACACGTGTAACAAGAACCGCCTGTATGACCAGTTGCTTGTATGTAAAATATAACAACACAGAAAGGGAAGCTTCTGTGCCGCTTCAGATGTTGCTGTGACGGCACCATCCCTTTATAGACTCCCATCTCACAGTCTAACATCTCCTGTGGAGATGACCTCGAGCAACTTTTGCGTGTAGTCTATCGTAAGTGCCCTTCGTGACAAAATGGTAGTCACAATACCTCGAGTGGATCAACTACTTAGTGATAGGCGCACTAAGATTTTCCACTGAAATATTCGTAGCATATGAAAAACGTGAACTTGCTTGTTATTTTTCTATCAAAGCATGTACACCCTTTTGATGTACTAGCAACACAGCGGCATGTTTCAAGAAAGGTCAGACAGCGCATATTCCACAATGAAGGCCCCCCCCCCCCCCCCCCCCAAACAACCCTACCGGTCAAGATTCCATAGATTCCGGGAATCATCGAGCAACGTGCGATGGTATTGGGGAAGAAGGGTATCTGAGTAGCGCACAAACCCGCTTCAACAACTGGGCGACTTCTGCCGCGGCCAAAACACCGGCTGCCAAAAGAAAGATTCCCCGGGCTAGTGTACGAGATTCCGTGCACTGATTGCCACGCCACTTACATCGGCGAGACAAAAATCTTTCCGGAAAGGATACAACACCAGAATGACGTACAGTCGCAATCTTTTTGAGGGTGAACACGGGAACGCGTGGCTTCCCGAGCTCACAGCGCAGTTCAGCGGTGATGACGAGAAATATTGCTCATGCGCAGTGTGTCCGGTGTGCGAAAATTCTCCCGTCACGCGCATTGCGTCACGCAAGCAAGGGCATGTCGTCTGCTGCACGCGCACCGCAATAACGGAGCCGCATGGTTCAGGATTGATGAGAATGCTGCACTTGCATTGCGCTTCACACAATGCATCCATAAACATGAAAATACGTGTTCTCTTCTACTGGCGTTCTCCAGATCATTGCAGATTTTTAGCCAGGCCACACATGCGCATGACACTCGTGGGCGTATTGAAAAAAGCGACCTCAGTCTGAAGAACGTATATATATTCTTGCACATTGCCGCATCTGCCACAGCATCATCTGAAATTCAGCATGGCCCGCGTTCCCGAAGAAGAGAGGTGGGACTTCGTCAAACTTTCGCTTAAGGGATATTCGCAGCGCTCTATCGGTGCTCTAGTGCACAGGCCGCTAAAGACTGTCAACAGGATCATCCAGGCATTCAGCAAGGAAGGCCGAATCCGTGATGCCCCACACAGGCGCCGACCAAAGGCAACGACGGAGGAAGAGGACGCGCTAATGGTAGCTGCTGTCGCCGAGAACCCGTCCCAGTCCGCGAGGGAAGTGCGAGAACTGCTGGATGTGGACGCTTCTGTTGCTACCATCCGACGTCGCCTCCGGAGCGCTGGGCTGCGAAATTCTGTAGCTGCGCAAAAGCCCGTAGTCACTGATTGGACAAGAAGTCACGTCTCCAGTTTGCTGAAACGCACGCCTTATGGGATGCAGATGACTGGGGCAGAGTGATCTTCTCGGACGAGTCGACTTTTTCAACTCGTCAAGACCAACGCATGCGAGTTTGGCGAACCAGAGGCACACGGTAAGAAATTTTTCCTAATGCACGTTTGCTTTTGCGACAGGCAGGCTAAAGTACGATTTCTATACAGTTACGAGCCAGCCAATGTGCAGGGAGTCGCCGCGGTTGGACGCACCTGCTTGAACGTGTGGGGCGCGGTGTCAAGGCATGGTCTCGGGCCTCTGCATCGAATCGAAGGCACCCTCACATCGCAGCGCTACTGCACAGAGATTTTGAATGGCATGTTTCTTCCCTACGCCCATAGTGTTTTTCCGGACGCCACTTTTGTGTTCCAACACGACCTTGCTCCGGTTCACACGGCGAAAATTGTCCAGGAGCACATTAAAAAAATCGCAGAATCAGTGTGCTTTCCTGGCCGGCCAAGGGCGCTGACATGAATATCTGTGAAAATATATGGGGGTTCATAAAAGCAGCCATGGTGCGAAAACCTGTCCACCCGGCGACTGCGGATGAGCTGTGGGCAGCCGTTCGACAAGAATGGGAGAACCTTGGAGCACGTCAGGACTTTGTGCCAGCACTCTACGCGTCACTGCCCTCTAGGATGGCAGCAGTTGTGGCCGCAAAGGGGTGCATGACAAAATACTAACAACATCAAAGATGAAATTACTCCGGTTCGCTAGTACACTTGCCAAATGTATTAACGTATCTTTTTTTGCCAAACGTATCTTTTGTTGAACTTACATCAAATAAAATTCAGATGTCTATGTTTCTTCGCCTGTTCGTTGTACGACAAGAACATAAGAGAAAGAAAACACGAAACTACCTGGCAATTTTGAAGTAATTGCAATAACAACAAGCATATGAAGCATATCGTTCTGAATTGAAAGCATCAAATCGTACTTACCGTCATGATTCGGTTACCACTGATGGAAAAAAATCAGCCAGCAGACGACACACAGGCGTTGCGGTGACGTCATGCGCGCGAAGGGAGCCTACCCTTCACGGGCATGCGCGGAGATATTTTGGTCTGTCGCCTGACGGCGCTGGTGGTATAGCAAGCCACGCGCTCCCACGTTCACTCTCAAAAAAGATTGCGACTGTACGTAGCTTCAACGCTGCACGGAACGCACTCGCAGAACACAGCGAAAAGAGGGACCATCGCATCAACTTCGACGACGCCCGGGTCATCGACACGGAAAGTAGCCACACCAAAAGGCAGTTCTTGGAGTCTTGGCATATCCAAACAACACCTGGAAATATCAACCGATCAACTGGGACCCTGCCGAGTGTGTATGCACATGGTCTCCGGAACCAATAGAGAAAGCAGCACCGCAACAAGAACGGCGGTAGGAGCGACGATGGAGAGGGCGACAATCACTAAGAAAAGTCGCTAGCTTCAGAGGCGGCTGGACAGTGACCCCCTGATGAAGAGACCGAACGGGTCTCGAAACGTTGGGCCAGTTTTTTAATTTCATCATTAAAAAGTTAGATTAAGAATTGTGGCTGGAGAGTTTATTTTTTCGTACAATTTTTACCCAGCCAGCCAGATCTCTGTCAAATATGTTTACATTTAAGAAACATTTCCGGTACGCTAAATGGGAGAAGCGTAAATGTAATGAATTTTACTTTGGCCAGTTCAAAATTTTCAGAAATAAATCCACATTCCTCACGAGACAGCGAATCAAGTAATAATATTCTCGCCGAATCGAACAAGCTCAGGGCAACTCTAAAATACCTGGGAGATTGTCAACAAAGTTGTTGGAAATTAACCACGACAACGCGTGCTATCTGATACTATTGATGCACAAGCTATAGATAACTTAAATAAGTATATCACTAAAATTGATGAAACCTTAGCAGGGAAGTTTTCTTCCTGCACTACTTAATGTTTTTCGCCGTCTTTGCCAAATGGGTTTGCGGTAAGCTACATTAGCATTGACTAAATTCAATAGATTACTGCTAATTTAGCCATCAATGAAGCCAGCGGGATGGATGGCATTAGAACATTGTTAGTAAAAAGAAAATATTGACGTCTTGGGCCCTACCTTAGGCCATAATTTTAACCACTCCTCACGTACGTTAACATATACATCCTGTCTGAAAAATGCTTAGGTAGCACCAGTGTACAAAGATGGCGATCGCTCTGACCCTTCCAGTTATAGGCCTACATCTGTTTTAAGGATAATAAATAACATTATTGAAAGAATTTTGGCAAATCGAATCAACATATTTTTAAAAAATGATCGTGCAGTATTCCTCAAGCAACATGGATTCAGGTCGTAACAATCCACCTCCACTGCTTTACTACCTTTATAACAAAAATTAACGCAGCATTATATCATGACCTGCTTGCAGTATTAGTTTTTCTTGCTTTAAAGGAAACATTTGATACTATTGATCATGATATTTTACTAATGCAATTAAAACACTATGGTATCGGTGGCAAAATGTTTGACTTATTTTCTGGTTTCATTAACGAACGTCATGAAATGGTCATTATGCATAATCTTACCTTTTCCCTGTCAAATATGCACACAGGGGTACCGCGAGGCTCCGTTTTCGGACCCTTACTCTTTTCATTGTACGTAAACAATCTATGAAACATACTCATATAGGCGGAGATGCTAATGTACGCTGATTATACAACCGTCGTTGTTACCGCCGAAAATATGAAGGATCTAGAGCATAAAATTAATGCTGAACTCAAAATATTTGTTCATGGTTTTCAGCGAACAAATTGACACCCAATGCTAAGAAAACTAAATCTACTATTTTCCACTCCCGTTATCGAGATATAGGTACTGAGTTCTGGTGCGGACAAAAGATTTCAAATGTCTGGGTGTAATTTTCGATAGCCATTTAACTGGCAAAATGATAGTACCTCCGTATGTGCTAAAGTAGGATCTGGATGCAGTATGCTATTAACCGCCAGAAATTATTTTAAAAGGGGCATTCTCCGAATGCTTTCTTTCGCTTTCTTTATTGTCAGCTGTCATATGGCATAGATTCATGAGGGTGGACTTTTAAAACATATCTAGAGCACATACGGATACTACAAGGGCGACCACTATGAATATTAAACAATGCTAGATATGATCGACACAGGGCGTGGTTGTTTCATAAAATGGAAATAATACCATTCGATAATTTTGGTCAGCAAAAATTGCGCTTACCGCCCGTAATGTGACCAAATACAACCTGTCCTTTCATATATCAATATTTTCATCCTCTTCCAGCCCTACCATAGGTGCCATATATGACAATTTCTATCCTCCACCTACTAACAATATTTATGGAAAACGATTACTACAATTTGCAGGAGTTCAGATCTGGAATGATATAGAGCATCAAATAAAAGAAAGCAACAGTTTTTCCTGTTCGCTTAAAAGTACTTTCTTAAGAGAAATCAACAGTAACACTAGCAAATACTTTTGCCGCAACCTCTGCTTCATGACATATTGATTATATGGCCAAAAATATCGTACTTGACATGGTTTACTACACCTAAGTATATTTATGTGATGTAAAGTATACATATGCATATTTTACATCAAATAAATATGTCATCCATTGCAGGCATAGAACATGTCGCCCGATGCTGCAATTGTCTTATCATAGACGTGTTTATGTTTTCTTGTCTTGATGCATCATTTTTCTTTTTCATGTTAGGATTGAAGCCTACTTTTAATATCTGCTATGGTAAAACAACCTGTTCCTTTATATGCATATATATTTAAGACCCCCCTACTAGCCAGTAGCTACGGGTTTAACTAGCGTTGTGTATATTCATGTACTAAGAGGACTTGAAGAAAACAATGGATAAATGAAATAGGGGACAGTGAGACAAGCAAAGGAAAAATGAGAAATAAATTGAAAACAAAAAAGAGAGAAAGAAAGAAACAGAAAAAAAAACAGAGACAAAAAAAATTTGGGAAGTTTGCACTAAGGCGCACAAATCTTGGTACAGCAAAAATGGTCGATCTTCAATCAAAACCTAGTTACAACATAGCAGCAACCGGAGTTAGCCTAAAGACCTTTTGATCAATTAGGCTCGCAGTGACAAGATTGGGGCAACTTTGTACAAACTTCCTTCATTTTTTTTACTCTTGCAAATCACCATGCAGTCCGAACTATTATTGATAATAGAGTGAACAGCAGTGGTATTCTTCGACGCTTTGTGTCGCTATACGATACGTCTGAGACGTTTCTGCGCAGCGCAAGTTCTCTCCCAGAAGAAATGTTGAACGATTTCACGTTAGAGATTACGTTGTCAAAGAACGTTCTACGCCAGCACGTATGGGGTGTGAGACAAAGAAAAAAAAACGAAAAAAGAAAACGAGACTAAGTGTGTAGCATGAAAATAGAGTGGAGTTGGCAAACACTGTTTTGCTGACATCATCCCACACATCTCCTCTATCCATGTGGCCAGTTTCGGCTTAACACCGATCGCGCCAGTTGGGAGTGCCGCGTCATTGATTGTGCACGTGTAACTGCGTTCTGTGGGAAAAATACCTAATGCAAAAAGCGACACTGAATAAACATCAAGTTTCTTGTGAAACTTAAGAAATCAGACACGGAAACATTTCAAATATTCACCGGGGTTTATGGAAATAAAACTTCGTCTCGTGCACATGTTTGAATGGCATAAGTGGTTTTCAGGGTAAAGGGACAGTGTGGAAGATTATGAACGTACTGGGCGCCCAAGGACAGCTATTACAGATCGAAACATTGCCGAAGTTATAATTTTCGGAGTTTAACGTCCCAATGTAACCGTATGATTATAAGAGACGTCGTAGTGGAGGGTTCCGCAAATTACGACCACACGGGGTTCTTTAACGTCCACCCATATATACACTGGCCTCAAGCATTTTCGCCTGCATCGAAAATGTGGCCGCCGCAGCCGGGATTCGATCCCGCAACCTGCGGGTGAGCAGTCGAGCACTATGACCACTAGACCACCGTGGTGGGTCATTGTCAAAGTTCGTGATGTGATGCGTGGTGACTGAAGATTGTGTTCGTGCAGGGGGGAGTTCGTTTACTTGAGTAAGGGATGCTGTCCGTCGCATTGTAACTCACGAATTACACATGAGGAAGATTTGTGCGAAGGTTGTTCTAGAATTTCTGTCTGTCCGATGACCAAGAACAGTGCTCTCAAGACGCGTGTGTGGACAAGTTAGAGCGCATCGCTAACAAGACATATTTGTTGGAATATGTTCTAACATGCGATGAGACATGAATTTTTGCCTATGACCCAGTAATTAAGGGCCAGTTGAAGCAGTGGAAGTTTCCAGAATTTCCAAGAGCCCAAAAAAAGCACGCGTGGTAAAATCAAACTTCCAGGCCATGTTAATTTTTTCCTTCGACATTAATGGAATTGTAATGACTGAGCGGGTTCCGAGTGGCCAGACTTTTAATCAACACGACTACTTTGAAGCACTAAAGAGCCTTCGGGAATACATTAGCAAAAAAAACCACCATATCCACGAAGTGAATGATGTTAGAGGAGCTTGCTCGAAGATAATCCGGTAAACTGTGAATCCTCCGTGCAATTCCTCTACTGTCATATAAAGACGTGACACGTTGTTAGAGTTAGATACACATTATATAGACATAGTCCAAGAAAGTCCAAGTCCAAGTCCAAGAAAATTATATAGACAATGTTTATTATGGAACGCGCAGCCATTCCAGCGTTTCGAGAAGTCTGTCCCAGTGCAATTCCGCGGCAGACAGCTGCCTTTCGAGCTCTCACCACCGCTACCTTGGCTTCCAGGGTGTTCACGACTAGTAGCGGTAGTGAAGTGCACTGAGTGAGCTCCCGGCGAAGAGAACGAAAGCGCGCCAAAAGCAAGCGATATATATAGGCGCGGCCCTCTAGCGGTGACCAAGCGAGCACCGCCTGAGCGGTGGCGCGCCATCTAAAGAGCACTCTTGAAATCATGTGCTGTGCCGTGACGGCAGAAAGAGAATGTGTGGTCTCGAACGCGCTTATTCTTCATCGTCATCAGCGTCATCGTCATCATCATGGCTGCGCCTCTAGCGGGAGTAATGAGAACTAGCGGCTACGGCGGTAGACAAGCCGCGAGCACAAGGAGCAAGCTCCTAAAAGGCCACAGTTGTGGAGTGAAGGAAGGCTGTTGAACCAAGACAATGCACCCGCTCACACGGCACTATCTGTCAGGCAGTTTCTGACCAGCAAACACATTACCGCGATGGAGCATCTTCCTTATTCACGTGACTTTACTCCATGCGACATTTTTTAGATGCGAAGCATCTTATGCTCGGGGCTTTGTCCGTCCCGCGTCCTCATCCCCCGTCCCGCGTCCGGCAACTTTCATGAAGTAGGAAAGCACCCATTATGCGAACCAGAACACTGTAGTAAAATTAAGGCCGTCAACCACTACTACAATCATCAGAGTCATGGCCGAGAGCACAGAGAGGCTGATTAGCAATGCATAGGCAGGTGGTGTCTGTCGCCCAGGTTGACCCCATTCCTTGATCTTGCTTGCATGTGTTTGGAGGGGGGCTTAGTCCGTCCCACACCACTACAGCGCATGCGCGTCCCCTCCCCCCTCTCTCTCCTACGCTCACCCCCTTTCTCTCCTCTAGGAATCCTCTACTCTACGGAGCGGCCCCCCGCGTCCCACAGCGCATGCCCGTCCCCTCTCCTACGCTCACTCCCTTTCTCTACTCTAGGAATCATCTACTCTACGGAGCGGCGCCCACATCCCCACAGCGCATGCGCGTCCTCTCCCGCTCTCTCCTCTAGGAATCTTCTACTCTACGGAGCGGCTCCGGCGTCCCACATCCCCACAGCGCATGATCAACCTCTCCCCCCTCTCTCCTCTAAGAATCCTCTACTCTACGGAGCGGCTCACGCGTCCCACACCCCCCACAGAGCATGCACGTCCCCTCCCCCCTCTCTCTCCTCTCCTATGGTCCCCCGTCCTCTCTTCTAGGAATCATCTACGGAGCGGCGCGCACGACAGGTGGTGTGACAGCTGCATACTGGCGCCACGGCAGTTGCGTGGTATGAAAATGACGGAGCGCGCGCGGCTCATTCTCTCTCCTGTGCAGCGCCGCGATGAGCGCCCGGACCGCTGCCGTGAAACGAGAGCGGCGACGTTTCTCCCGCTCAAGCTAATTATCTCCCCACTGCTTCGCATCCACACGTGGTTCCCTTTAGCGGGAGATGAGGAATTTTTTTATTTCCTAAAGTTAACTCTTGCTGAAAAGGAACCCATTTTACCTCAGTTTAAGAGGTTCAGGGAAGAGCGGAGAATGTCCTGAAAGGCCTCACTGAGACCGTATGGTGAAGTTGCGCACTTTGAACGGAGACAAAGGGGGACAAGAAGGACACGATAGTGTGTCCCCTTCGTTCCCGTCCAAATTGAGCTACTTCAACATGCGGTATAATCCTCAGTCACCAACTGGCGCAGCTCTCAACGTTATTGAACCTCCCAAAAACGCCTTTCCAAACTGTTATCACCAATAGCAGCACTGAATGCAGAAGTGTGTGAATGCTGACGGAGACCATTTTGAAGGTGATTATCTTGTGGAAGACTGATTATGCGAGTATAATGAATTATTGGACAAGTCTCTTTTAGATGCGAAGCATCTTATGCTCGGGGCTCTGTCCGTCCCGCGTCCCGCGTCCGGCCACTTTCATGAAGTTGGGAAGCACCCATTATGCGAACCAGAACACTGTAGTAATATGAAGGCCGTAAACCACTACTATAGTCATGAGAGTCATGGCCGAGAGCACAGAGAGGCTGCTTAGCAATGGCTAGGCAGGTGGTGTCTGTCGCCCAGGTTGACCCCATTGCTTGAGTCATGGTCGAGAGCACAGAGAGGCTGCTTAGCAATGGCTAGGCAGGTGGTGTCTGTATCCCAGGTTGACCCCATTCCTTGATCTCGCTTGCATGTGTTTGGAGGGGGCTTAGTCCGTCCCACAGCGCATGCACGTCCCCTCTCCCTCTCTCTCCTACGCTCACCCCCCTTTCTCTCCTCTAGGAATCCTCTACTCCGCGGAGCGGCCGCCGCGTCCCACACGTCCCACAGCGCATGCGCGTCCCCTCCCCCCTATCCTCTCCTACGCTCACCCCATTTCTCTCCTCTAGGAGTTATCCACTCAACGGAGCGGCTCCGGCGTCCTCTCCGCCTCTCTCCTCTAGGTATTCTCTACTCTACGGAGCGGCTCCGGCGTCCCACATCCCAACAGCGCATGCGCGTCATCTCCCCCCTCTCTGCTCTTGGAATCCTCTACTCTACGGAGCGGCTCCCGCGTCCCACAGCGCATGCACGTCCCTTCTCTCTTCTCTCCTACGGTCCCCCCGTCCTCTGCTCTAGGAATCCCCTACGAAGCGGCGCGCACGACAGGTGGTGTGGCAGCTGCATACTCCGCTGGGGTGCCACGGTAGTTCCGCGGTATAAAACAGACGGAGCGCGCGCGCCTCATTCTGTCTCCTGTGCAATGCCGCGATGAGCGCCCGGACCACTGCCGTGAAACGAGAGCGGCGACGTTCCTCCTGCTCAAGCTAATTATCTCCCCGCGGCTTCGCATCCACACATGGTTCCCTTTAGCGGGAGATGGGGAATATTTTTTTTGTGTCACACCTCGTGAGTTGGATACGAAAAATTCGCCCAATTATATGTCCCTAATGTATACACGCAAACATGATGTGTCCCCAAAAATATCCCTGCCAACAATGACGCAGATCTGTACCTGTCGGGTGATCCGGTATTGCGAAAAAAGGTAATACGCTTACCTTACAAGGGGAGACTGAGGAGCAGTATTTGCGCAGTTGTATGGAGGCTTCTTACTGAAAATTTTGTAATTGGGCGGCAACCCTTTAGATGGTCTCCGAAGACAGCAGCGACTCCGATCAAGCATAAGTGTCAAACAATAACTAGTGACAGCGCAGCGTATGAAGAGCTGTCATGTTAAGCAGCCCAACAAATTCCAATAATTTGTTTGGGCATGAAACTAATAGACTTCGAACATGAACGAAATACATTTTGGGATACAGAATGATATTTTGTTCAAATAAATCAAAGTTAGGAAATTTTAAAAGAAACTTTTTTTTTAATTGCTGTTTGCTGCCTCACTATATAGATCTATAACTCCGAATTTGTAAATGAGTCGAGGTATATTGAGATACAATTGGTAAGTATTGTATTGGCAACAATATTCTGGAAAGTATTTTGTATTTTTGTCTCAACTACTTCTTCCGCGGGTACTTTGTACCGTATCGCGATACAGTTAGAAAGTATCTTTGCCCAGTCCTGGTTCATATACTAAACAATATAACATGTATTACAGAGACCTAGAAGCTCATAATAATTAGTTGCTGTGAAGAACATAACTATATAAATTATTAGGTTCTTAACATCGTTCTTTGCAGTAGTAAAATGGTGAAATAAAATTGTCTGTACGTATGTAAACTAGAGATGCGGAATCCACTGAGCAATCAATGTTTTCCCGAACTTAACATTCCGCGGAATAGCTTCGATAAGGATATCGTTGTATGGAGTGTTTCGTCAATATTTATTCGCAGGATTGCCGGCCGCTCTTCTCACTGTTTTCACTCGAACAGAATCTTTCGATGTAATTAATCCTCCATAGCTTGAGGCTGCTTAGGAACATGCGCTGCCGAGTCATCTTTGGGGGGATCCACATAGTCTGATGAAGCACTCCATTTTTCATGTCGCTCCTTGACAGCCTGTTATTGTGTAAAAATAAATAAAGAAAAAAAATGGTCAGTCGCTGTTAGAGAAAGAACACTGAAAGTTTGTCCAGGTGATAACAGGTATTAGAGTAACTATATGGGCCGGTTTGTTGTACACGTCCACAGAAAACGAGACAGAGCGAAGAGCAGGACAAAGACAGAGATGGACCAAGTACTGACGTCTCTGCGTTTGTCCTGTGGTTCGTGCTGTTTCCTCGTTTTCTGCTCGCCGGTATTAAACAAAGTTTGTCTAGGTACTAGCCGGTATTATACAAAAAGCAACATGCAAAACTTGAAAAAATCGATGTGTTCAAAATACCACAGAACTCAATAAACAAGAAAAACGACCAATTCTTCCCAACTATGCACATTGTAAGTGATATCCTCACAAATACAACACTGGCTATCGAAAGCCCTTGGGAAGAAAAGGTGCAGACTTAGAAAGAAATATCGATAAAACGTTCACAACGCTGTACTTGCCGTCTCCCGTTCTCCTCATATATTGAGAATCGGTAATTATTTTTTGGAAATTAGCGTTTAGTCGCGCACTGTACACTCAAACCGTATATTCTGCTTTATGCGTAATGTTATTTAGTGGTCACAAGTCGCATGTCACGAAATTAATCGTGGTGACCATACCAGTATCGTCACAAGTTGTTTATAAATTGTTTCTTTAGCAGGTGCACTCGCGGTTTCATGGAATCAGGGGAGCATGTATGCATCAGCATAGCGAAAATAATCGAAACAGTAAAGTAGCAAAGAACAATAATATTCGTAAATCAAGGGAATGTACGCAATATACATAGCAGTTATCAGTGTCTAAACTGTCAATAAATATATTGTTTTTGTGCAGGGATAGGGGCTGCCACATTCATATAACTTTGTTTAGCTGATGCAGTGACCGCCCAAACAAAAAGGCATAGTTTCACCGCCAAGGTTTGGGCAATGAATGGGTTGGCGAAGAACTGTAAGGTTATATGAAGTGAGGCGGGGAGCTAACTCTTTTGGAACCGATCTAACGCATCTATAAAAAAAAGCTTTTGTAAAAGAATACCGCCGCTCCAGGGACACTTTTCGCAGTCTCTTCGCGTTGAGAGTGCAACTCGTAGAAGGGTATACGAGCCGCCCGCTGATGGCTGCCGAGATAACGAGGTAGCGCGCGCGCCAACGATGGCGCCCACACCCGTAAAATCAATGTTCGCAGCTGCTGTTCGAGCAACCCCCCTGCCCCGCCCCTCGCGCCTTTTCATGTTCGTTGAAGACCGGCGGGGTGTTTTCTCTCTGCTCAAGTATTAGACTGCCGGTCTAACAGGCAGTGGGATGTTATCGCATGCGCCATACGGGCGACGGAGATGGGCCGGCTCGTTTTATCTCTGGTTCAGCAGCATTCGTCGACCCCGCTGGCGTGCTATTACCCGCTGGTACAGCGTACGATGAGCTGGGAGATCTTATCAATTTGGACTTTATATGGGACATGACGGCGACGGGAAAAACTCGTCGCGACAGTCTATATAATTACTATCGCAATAAAATTACTTGACCGTGTAAGTGAGCGGTCAATATAAGTCAAATTGGGGCTCGTCGCCTCAACAGTGTAAAACTGCCACTCGAATAACAGGATGTTACTAAAATGTAGAGGATTACAATAAAGTATAATAAGAGTATTATAAATAAAAGTACACAAATCTTTTTAGTCCGATATGTTCGCGACGTCCCATACCTGCAGAAGCAACAGCGGGTATCAACACTCGAACAAAACATTATTTGTACAATTCTAATATTAAATTTGTAGAGGAAGGATGGGGGAGGCTCTTCCTAGGGTTATAGTGCTGACAGGCTGTTGTGCACGTTTCTACGTGAGTTTCTCGCTCGGTGTATTGGCTGCCATTCGGGCGGCAACTTTCCTCACGAGACTAAATCATTTCAATGAAGAATATCGACACTTGAAGAAACACAGCTAACCACACGTTGCACTGATAAGGGACTTGTACATTTACTTGGGCTCACAAGAGACGTCCGTCATTGAGTGTGGTTTTCTGAGCGCATGCGATTTGTAAGACAAAAGCCTCATAGATCTAACTTGATTCGTGCAAGTTCGAGACATGGCGACACATGACCAGGCATTTTTAGACGTCGGCGCCATCACGAATGATGTTAAAAAAAGTAATGTCCGTCAAAAGTCCCACGTGACACTCAAGACCATGTATAAGATCCGGCGGAGTGCCGAAACTCATATTGAACTCAATATAACATCACGTACTCAATGCCATCACTCTGTGATGTCATTGCGGCGTCACAGATCGTCGAGATGTGGGACGTTACAGTGACATCCCGAAGACGTCAAGACATGAAGCTACGTGGTGACGTCTTCACATGACATGTGGCGTGGTAAAAGGCTTGTTTTTATTTGGTAGACACAATATTAATGAGAACTAACAGACGATAATGCCATGGGAAGTATAGGGGATGTTATTAGTAATAAATGTAATGTAAATGGAAGAAAGAAAAGTGGACGAAAAGATAACTTGCCGCTGGCAGGGACCGAAACTATGACCCTCAAATGAAAGATGTGCAAAACCACATTAGGTGGCAGAAAGCTGTCAGGGGTGAGATTAATTCCAATGAGTGAGAAGAAAAAGAAGCAGGAAAGTATGACTTTAGTCTTCGAGGCTTCTACGGCAATTTCGTAAGGACTGAGCGAGTTGTTTTTTTCTGTTTGCTTAGCGCTGTTTCCATGCTACTGCGAATCGTCGATTGCCCATGTATTGAAGTTAGTCTTGCACCTACCTTAATAAATGGCCAGTGAAGCTGAAATCGCAATATCGCCTGGACGAAGTTCCACAATTCCACTGTAGCCCATAGTTGTGGATCTATGTGCATATATGAATATACACTTTGAAGAACCAGGAATTCAATAAAGCACTGCCGGCCCGTGGTTCTAACCCAGAGGTCAGTCTCGGGGGGCCTCCGTGATTGTCAACACCTCCTGTATGAGTTTGGCAGTGATGTCACTGCATTGAATACACAAAATTAGGCCGTAGGCTGCATCCCTAACAGTGAGTGAAACAACTTTATTCGGTCTACAATAGACGCGAGTAAACTCAGCGTCATGCCAAATTGAAATCAAATCAAATCGAATTTTATTTCAACATTTGTACAAACAATCTTGAGGACCATGAACAAAAAGCCAGCAAGGCTTGTCGTGGTCCATGTACAATAATTTTTCTGCACTCAGAGGAAAAACAGATTACGCTTTACTCTTTTGGTGGCTCCTGGCATGCCATGTATATGGCTCTCTTTGTGAGACATCGTTACCACATTTTGTGCCCCACGATGCTCTGACGGGAGTGTAATTATCGCCAAAGAGTGTTCACGTGTCTCTTTAAGACACTCATATTCGTGATGAGTCAGGGCTCGCAAGAAAGTCAAATGATATTTTTCCCCTCAGAGCGTTAGCAGGTGTGTTTATTTATAAAAAAAATGTGTTCTCTCTCCGTTCTCACGGCCACAACAACAAAAAAAAACACAATATTGCTTTATGATTATTATTTCAAGAGTACTCGTCCACTCGATGATATTGCCGATCATAGTCTAAACCTTGTGCGCGTTTGTTTTACTTTCTAACACTTTTTGCTCATAAAATGTGAAGCATTTCTTGGTGAACCAAAGGCATCAAGACTACATCTATCTGGCACAGTGACTGTCTTTGTGTTTTCGTAGTCACTTCGTTAAGTGGTTATACACCTAAACTTGGGTACCATCCAATCATTGTATGATAGCTTACATGGCATGGTGTGCACGTCTTGTACGTCGTAACATAAATGAGAAGCTTGTATGGTAGAATGAAGAAAAAGAATTTCGAGGCCTCATTTCTATGTTTTGAAGAACCTCGATAAAAACCAGCAGATACTGATGCCATATGACGTATGAGGGACGTAAACTGAACCATTTTAAGTGCATTGCAGTGATTGTGATATAGATGTAAAAACGTAAAGGAGACGAAAAGACAAGTTGCGGCCAGCAGGGAACGCACGTGTAACCTTCGGTTTGCGTGCCGGATGCAGTACCTATTGAGCTGTCTAACATTGTATGCAAGGGCATAAATAACCGACAAAGTGGATGAGGGGATGACCACCGCCGTAGCTCAACGGCTAGAGCATCGGGGGGCGTAATCCGAATGTTGCGGGTTCAGTCCTTGCCGTCAGCATGTTGTTTTTACGCCCACTTTAGTTTCTTCACATCTCTATCACAACTATTACAATACACTTAAAAAAGCAGAGTTAACGTTCCCTCTATGCCTTCCTTGGTTTTCATTATCTGCTGGTTTTAATGAACCGTGCATGATAGTTATTATCTTGCCGAAAATGCAACACGCGAAATGCGTGCATGACAGTCATGAACGACTGACTGCTCACGACATGAATGGCATGATATGGGTTGAAGTTGAAGTTGAACTTTATTTAGACAGTCATTGTCTGGGATTGAGGGGGGCTAAAGGCAGATGCGACTGCCTGACAAAGGCCCCCCCCACCCATACATACATTGCTCAGGGTGGAAAGCCGCGGAACATGCGACAAATAAATACAGGTAACAAAACATCCAAAACACAGGCAAACAGGCGATCAAAACACAATAAGTAAAATAGATACGTTCGGGACCTTCTAATGAATAATGCATGACATGGAAATGTTATGCGAGCCCTGAGGATGACGAATGTTACAAAACAGTATAACAGTATAAACAAAATAAGAGGTATAACAAAACAGTATAAAACAAAATAAGTGGGGAAAAAATCAAGAGACGGGAAATGCACAATATAAAGGGTGGTCAGGAGCTAGACAAAAGGCAATCTTTAATTTTTTTCCGGAGGCTGTATGTCGAACAGTTGTCCTGAATCATATTGGCTATTTCTCGATTATTATTTAGAAAATGTGGCATTAAATAGGCGAGTGTTTGAGTACCATATTTAGTTCGGACATAAGCGTTCTGAGTCGATTTTGTCTTAGGTGATATTGTGAATGATCAGATAACGATGATGACATGCATCTCGTGTTTGAGATGCCACGGATGACACAAATTACATGATGCATGCGCTGTCAAAATGTCGTGGTTGTTTTTATAACACAGCACATCTCATGATTTAACGTGGCTAATATTGGCTAGTTCTTATCGGCTGACAGCTAGTGGTGGCTAATGCACCTGTTAATGTTGGCTTACTTTTTGCTAAGACTCAATCATTCTCGCTAAGTGTCAGGATAGCCTGGTGATGGATGATATTAGCTACGTTTGACTTCTATAGGCTAATCTGGTCTAAAGCAAGCGAGCGCTTGCTAAATTGCGTAGTGATGGCTAACATTTTGCAAACTTTTTCATCCGTTATCGTATTACAGCACTGTGATGCATATTTTGCATCATAATCACATGTAATAAAGTGGGCATCGTGGAGACAAGGTCAGTATTTCCTTGTGCCTTATTAATGCTCAATACAAAAAAGCAGGCTTAAGGCGGCTCCGCCCCCCAACCCTGTTGGGCGAATGGGAAACCAATGCGTATGTGGGCAGTTGATTACACTGAAAGCGAATCGAAAGAGAGCAGCAGTTCATAGCAGCAGCTGCCACAGTAAGGGCCTCCTCTGCGCCGAAGGACATGCCTGTCATGTAGATCTATTGAAATAATGAACTGCTCTCTTTCCGTCTCTGTTCAGGGCAGTCAACCGCACGCACAGGCAAAGGTTTCTCACTTGCTCGGAGGAGGACAGATCTTCAGCCTAGGCCTCCACTAGTACACTACACTCCCACCATTATGATGCAAGTCTTTCCATCATTATGGTCGATTATTGCCATAGACGATGAACAGATTTTCAATGGGGAAGTGTTATATGATGTGTCACTGAAGGCTAGTATTGTCAGCGCATGCTAATTTTCCCTGCTGGTGGGCGAGGTTCACTAGCACTAGAAAATGCTTGCTACCTGTCAGCTATTGTGATGTAGCGCTTTCTACTGTTGGCGAACTGCGGGATTTACTGGGTAATCCTGGCTAATACTAAGTAGCTGCTATGTAGTCATGCATAATGTTAATCATAATAATAAAAAATTAGCGCAGCTTGCACTAAGCCGTGCAAGGCCGGGTCATAGTAGAGCTGGTGGACACCGAGCTCGTCCTGGCTTGGCCAGGCTTTTTCCCTCTCGCCTCTCTTTTTTACCACCCCTTGCTATGTTATACTATACATGGCTATGCTTGCATTCTTTTTTTCTTTTTTTGTGTGTGTCTCTTTCTCTCTATGTCTCTTTCTTTCTCTATGTATCTTTTCCTCTCTTTCTACTCGTTCTCTCTTCTTTCTCTTTCTTTCTCTTTCAGTGCTTATTCGCCTTTCCCCCTTTCTATCATCCCCCACCCTCACACCAGTCCTCCTCTCCCCTGACTTTCCTTTCCCACCCTTTCCTATACCTTACTACACGAGGCTATGCGCTGCTCTGTAACATTCCTGGCTAGCCAACTAGTTACGACGCTCACCTGAGGATCGACGGGACGCGGGCTTCGAACTTCGGGTCGTCAAAACCTTTTTTTTTTCGCCATGAATTTCTTTCTTTCTCTATTTTCCTTTATCTTTGTCGCTTTTTCTCTCTGTACTCATTCTCTGTCCCATCAGAGCATATCACGCAGGAGAAATAAGCACAAGTGTTCTGAGAATGAAGAAAACACACAGAAGAGGAAGATGATGAAAAAAAATGAAGATAGTGCATGCAGGTTCATGGAGATGGCCACTTTTTTAATTAAAACACACAGCAAACCCGGACTACAACAGTTTAGCTGTAGTGAGAATTACAATCGCAGGGAAATTGCGCACCACGATCTGCATGTGATTGTGACGCATGCCTTAGTGAAGGGCTCCGGATAATTTTGACCCCCGACGGTGCATTAGCGGCAGCTGACATCGCACAGTGCCCAGGCCATGCAGCATGTCGCCTCTATCGAAGTGCGATCGCTGCTGCTGGGACCATGGATAATGTACGTTGCTTATCGATTGAATAGTGTAGGATCAATAGTGGGCTCTCGGTTAGTGCTTGATACTGCATATTATTTAGGCTAGTGCTGGTTAGCGCTGGCTAACTTTCGGCTTAACCTTGGACAGTGTTGGCTGATTATCCGTCGCTGTCTACAAGGAATGCCTAGTATTGGCTTACATTTGACAATAATTGCTAGCATGTCAGTTTGGTTTGGCCTATAGATTAATAGTCTTGGCTACAGTCGAGTGTCGATGGCTGTTGGCTCTTGTGGCAGCGTAAGAAATATTAGGGTGCTCAAAACGATGTCTTTTCCACTCAAAATTGTAGCGTTCAAAGAGGCCGCACGAATGCGCCATCAAGCGCTCCTCAAGATATGCACGTCAGCTCGCCGGAGTGCGCATCTCCATTTAATCAGACATCGCCGCTGTACGCAATTGGCAATGTTCCGCGTGACTATATACAACCTTTAGGCGTCACAGTGTTGCCAACGGGTATGGGATGCCTTCGTAACCTACAGTTGGGATGGAATACAAACGCGAACAATAAAGCATTCCGCATTCTCTGCTCTTTCAGACTTATTTTCAAGCCGTTGTAGAATGGATGGTAACAAAAAGCCATTAGAGTCATCCATGATACAATCAAGAACCAGTCTAGCATCTTTTCATTGCAACCAAGGTCAGAACTTAATGAAGAGAGGCGCGCCAAGCTGCTCGAGTCTGTTTCCCATCCCCCTTGCACAGAAATACCCGGTGTTTTAAAAACATGATTCGCCTCAGAGCGACTAGGTCTAAAGTCAAAGAAACAGGTATAGAGAGCGAACTGGCTGAATGTTTCGCATAACCACGATCGCATTGCGTTGTGGAGTCTGCCGGAAAAAAGTGAAATTGCTTGACGAATTGGTGAAATTACCCATTGCATAAGAACTTGAGCCTGGCCCAGTTGCTGTTTACTATTTGACATTTTGGCCACACGCAAAAGACGAGGACAGGAGAGATACTACGACATGGGCGGTAAAATTTCAACGTGTTTAATTCATACAAAGGCCATGACAGCTGCCTGTTGGAAGGTGTTGACTATCTTAGCAAGAGTGTTTCCAGGCCGTCTTCTAATCGAACTGTATCCGCTATACATAGGACTCTGAGCTTCTGTAAAGATAATCATCTTGTTATTTAGGAAGCCGGAAAGGAAGTGGGGTCTGTAATTTTTCCGAAGGGGTTGTTTGGCGCTAAGGCCTCTCAGGCCTTAGGCAAGAATTTTAAACCTATTAAACACTCCGAAACTAGAGTCAAGATACCAAGGCGATGGACTGGGCTAGTTGGGGCATGTCGAAGTGGATAAATAACCAGCGGGAAACACGAAAACACAGTAGGCAACATGACGGGACAGGCTGGCACTTACAACTGATCAAAACATGCTTGAAACGCAACCCTGTGTTTGAGAACACTAGAATCCTTAGGTCGAAGAAATATCAAAAACGAAAGGGAAAATTTTGGAAGCCTTCTAAATTAAAAAAGGGGGAAAGAATTACGTGAGTGACGCGTCACTGCACCTGTCCGCTAAGGAGATGACCTCTCTAGACGCCGTGACAACTCATTAAGATTTTGGTTTATATGACACATGGCTACTTCACGCATGCGCAAGGCGGTTGGCGGCGGGTATAATTTTCAAGCAGCTTTGATCCAGTTGTAAGTGCCAGCCTGTCCCATCGTGTTCTTCCTCTACTTTCGTATTTCCCGCTTGTTTTTTATCTATTTCTAGATTCAAGAGCAATGTTGTAAATATACGCAAGTCTTTCAATCTAGATAGGACTAAGCCGGGGACATCAGAGCACTTACAGTAAGGCGCTAAGTGTTTTCTTCACGGCCGAAGACACATAAGCGCGATATTCCGTTCAGAACAATTGTTAGCGAGCGTGGAACCTGACAGCTACATGTTACCCGCTTCATTCTTAAGAGTTTGAACAGTCTTGTTATTACTGATCTCTTTTTGACTAGAAGCTCGGATGATGTCGTTGCCGTTTCGAGGAATATCCGGGCCGTAGGCCCAACATTTTCTGCACATGTAGAAGATCTGTTTTACTCCATCCCGCAAAGCGATATATTGAGGGTGGCCAGGATGTGAATTGACAAAAATGGGCTCGATTAACTTTCCAGAACGCAGTTATTATCTCGGTGGAACATTTTCTAACTCTTTTTGAAACTTATTTTAATCGCTACTTCATCAGCTCCGACGAGCAGCTTTTTTTAAAGAAGCGTGTCATATGCATCGGGTCGTGTTTGCACCGCTACTGGGTAATATATTTTCAGGTTCTTTTGACAAGGCACTCGAGGAGGCTTTTAAAAGCAATGCGTGTTTAAACATTTTAAAAGGTTTGTGATGTATCAATGATTTTTAATAGTTTTTAACAGGCGGAGGGAACTTAGACGACTCGGCAAAGAACTCTTTTCCTCACGAACTTCCACTTGAGAATACTCTGTGTTTTTTAGGCTTAGTTATTTCTTTTTCAAAAGAGTCGTGCCTCCAGGCAGTGTTTTCCTCGAGCACAGAAGGGTTTGGGTTCCATAGTGGTCATTCCCCATCAAAGACTTTTAAAAGGGGAGTTGCTATGCTCTGTTTAGAGCTGGCTCTCAGGACGTCATGCGTTAATAATAATAATAATAATAATAATAATAATAATAATAATAATAATAATAATAATAATAATAATAATAATAATAATAATAATATCTGGGGTTTTACGTCCCAAAACCACTATATGATTATGAGAGACGCCGTAGTGGAGGGCTCCGGGAATTTCGACCATCTGGTGCTTCTTTAACGTGCACTAGTGCGTTAACAAAATGTAGCATGCATTTGACAATAAGATTGTCCGTCTCAAGACGGCTCGGTTCCCTGATTTGATGGTGACGCCAGTGCTAACTCTCCTACAGAAGGTGAAAGGTTCGAGGAGTGGGGCAAGGACGAGGGCGACTCCTTTTTCCGAAAGGCTTGAAGTGGTGTCTTGTCTACATAAGCTTTGCGCGAACCAAAGGAAGGTAGCAGGCAGGGACGGTGACCCCCTTGTTCTTTCGGCGCCTTTCAAGCTGACGTGGCTCTGCCCCCCGTATCTCCCGAGAACCTAACAGAAGGCACGGCGGTGGTAAGAACTATGGAAAGCCGTAGGCTAAACGCTTTAAAGGAGCTGTCTATGAGATCCCCCTGACGTGCGGCAAGTCTTACATAGGGCAGACCTACATAGGACATAGGGCATAAGGGTGCCTGAATAATCGAGCCAGGGAGCACGAACAAAAGTAAAAAAGAAAGAGTATTAGACGCACCTGCCTGAACACTGTAAAGACTATGCCTGCGAACCAAAGTTTCATGAGATCAAGGTTCTGGGTAGAAGCCAGGATCAGAGAGCCTGAGAGCTGTTCGAGGCCTATTATATTAGAAAGAAAAGTGGTGACTCTTTAAGCGATACATCCATCAGATTATTTCAAACCCGCTAGGCCATTAAGTCAAGGTAACGGTTTCTGCGCATGTCATAAATCCCAATATATTGCTACGTCTTTCCATGAATAAATGATTTGAAAATTTATCACCCGTGTCATAGTACCACCCTCACTTCTCATCTTTTGTGTCAGGTCAAGTTGTCACAGATACCCGTTGCGTACGGTTACACTGCGAACTAAGTTCCAGCTACACACTTGCAATTTTTTAATAACACAGAACGAGCGTCGACTACAGAAGTTTCTAATATCGGGGAGGAGCAACGGGAACAACAATACGACAATCAGCGTGGCACTGGCTGTCTGAGCACATAATCACACAAATAAGACTGATAGTTCATATACATCTCTATAGGCGAACAGCGTAGCAGATGGCGTTCGCCCCATCTGCTACGCCATGAGTGTACTTTGTGTGCTTGCGCATCATTGTCGGGAAATATCTTATCTTCTCTTGTATATTTAGGCGCGACCACGTCCACGGGGATCAGCGCTAGCGCGATAATATTAAAATATTTGAAGGGTTTAAATAGAGATTCAACCCTTTTTTACGACGTAATGCACCTTACAGAAAGTGATGGTATAGAAGCCACGCCAACTCACTCGGATCTGATGACGCCGTTCTTCACAGCCTTTGCCATATGCCATACCACGTTCTTCAGGTCGAATCTGCTGCTGTAAGCTGTACATAACCGACAAGCGTGCTTCCTGGAAACGTCAAAGCAATTGGTGGACTCTCTGTGTATGATGGCAGTTCCCAAACGATACCTAAAAATGGTTACCACGACCGAAGAAACAAATGCTACTGCACAACTAGATATTTCAATTAGGATTATTTGGTAAAATAAATGTCTTAGACAAAGGTGCATAGCTTCAATTCCTATCGCATTGTTGTGATGGCGTAGAGACGCTGCTGGTAAATAGCGAACTTTTTAGTGGGTGAACGTGGGTCCAGGAAAACAAAAGATTCAGTGTAAAAGAACAACGCTCGAATGGTCATCGTTCACCAGCCGTGTTAGGTTCGCAGGATAAAGTGTCGCAGTACTCAGCTCGAGGTTGCGAATCATTTGTGGTCCACAGCAGACGCACTAAGAAGAGGCGGAATAATAGACTCCAGTATTTAGGTTTCGGTATACGGTAAAGAGGCCCAAAGGGTCAAAATTAACCCAAAGTATCTCCCCAGGTAAATTTAAATCGTCGTCTCGGATCATCAAGCCCTGAAAAATTGTAATTATCGCAATAGTCACCTGCGGTCACGTATTTGCTAATTCGGCGGAACACGTTTGCTATAGTGCGTGGGTCACTCAGCATTCCAGCGTTATCGCTTTAGTAAAGTGTAGGATCGCGGTAGTTGGAATTCCATTATTAAACTGCTCAGCGCTAAAAGTAGACGCAGTACACACAGGATAGACGAGGACAAGCGCAGACTTTCAACATAATATTATTACAGTAACACATAAATATGCAGCCTAGAGAAAAGAAAAGTTAAGATCACGTGCTTATGCTAGAAACCAAGAAAAGGAAGGAATGACTGCAAAACAAGGAAGTAACTACCCGTAGCACCACATGCCGAAGAATCGAAATAGGCCAGTTCTTTTTCCGATAAGAATATGGTAGGTTTACTGACGCAACTTTATTTACCTCTTGCTGTAGCCTCAATGTGGTTCTGGTATCTGCGTTAGGGTGAGCAACAATTCTTAAACAGAGGCTGGCATAATGTGTGAAGTTTTCTTTTCTGTAGGCTAAATATTTGTGTGTTGTAATAAAATTGAGTTCAGTTCAGTTCAGTTTTATTTCCTTAAGGGCCCCCCATTCAGGGGGTGTTACATAAGGGGTGGGAGAACAAGTAAAAGTTTAACAGGGATGGTTCAATTAACATTGCAGATGATCAGTGATGCGTTCTTGAAAAGTAGATGATGAGGCAATGTTGACGATGTCATTGGGCAGGCCATTCCTAGTCTGAAGCTGCTCTGAGGAATAATGAAGCAGAATACGTAGTGGTATGCGATGGCGGGCGGGCAACTTGAAGTGGATGACTGGTGCGGTGGGAAATGCGTGATGCGGCTGTGATATAAGGCGCTTGATTGAGAGAAGAATAAAAGAACTTATGATAAAGGTTAAGGCTAGCAATGCGACGACGATAAGAAAGAAGTGATAGACCGGATTCAGCTTTCAAGGGTGAAATGCTGATGTCATATGAATATGAAGAATGAATGAATCGGGTGGCCCGGTTTTGAACAGCTTCCAATGCGGTGATTAGATATGATTGATGCGGGCTCCAGATGGCGGATGCATATTTTAGTTTTGGCCTTATAAGTGATTTATATGCGAGTAATTTAACATGAGGTGGGGCGAGTCGGAGGTGGCGTTTAAGAAAACCGAGTGTTTTGTTCGATGCTGAAATTATGTTAGTAATGTGGGTGTGCCATGATAAATTAGAAGAAAGGGTGACTCCTAGGTATTTATAGGAGTCCCCTGTTTTGTGTGCACTGTGTCAACTTTTTGCGCTGCGCAGTTTAATGATGCTTATCGTTTTAATTGCATAAATTCTTGAATACACAAGCTTGTTAGCGTAATGTAGGTATTCTGATGAGAATCCGTTGTAGTATTTGAAGAGCTTTCAGTGCATTAAGGCGTGGTTTTGCACCATTTGATAACTCGCCCAAGGGTTGAACGAGGAAACACGATGTCAGTGAGAAATAAAAGCGAGTTAATCATTAAACTTTAACTCAGCTGTAATACTAGGTAAAAGCTATATCCCGCCTTGCCTATTGCTGTTAGAAGTGGCGAATTTCAGCTTGAGCCATGCTTGACTGCAGGTCTCTAGGAAGCCGGTCGACATCCCCAGCGTTCCTGATAGAGATGCTCATTTGCTTCAGTGAATCTCTGGAGAAAAAGAAACAATAGAAACAGCAACGAAAAATAGCATAACAAATAGAAAGTTATGCCCACCCTTTTTTAAATATTTCATCCTCAGGCGTTCAGTGACATACTGTGGCTTAAAAGGTGATAGAGGTTGTGCGCGCTTAAAACGTGATCCGCATGCTAGCCAGTTCGTTGTAATAGTGGTTTTATGAGACGAAGGTTTTGTATCCTGTACATATCTTCCTACATACATTGTATAATGTGGATGTTTATGCTTACTTCGCCCTCTCTTCATTCTCTTAGTTGCATTTCTGTCTTTCCTCACCCCTTTCCCAGTGTAGGATATCAAACCAGATATTTATTCTACGGTTAAAATTTGTGCTCTTCTCTCTCTCTCTGCCTCCACTGATGCATCCGAATGTGGACTCGGAGCAGTCGTCCAGTAGTACGCCTGTCGTACGCTTTGTACTTTTGCATCCCGCAAGCTGTTCCCGGCTGAAAGGAAGTACGCAACTGGCGAAATGGAAGCACTTGCATGCATTTGGGCATGCGTGCATTGGCATAGACAACTCTGGCGACGCAGTTTAACTCTCCGAACAGATCATCAAGCATTCGTTGCACATCTGTCTTCACAGGTCTCAGGCCGACGCTCACTGAGAGTCCGCACGTTAGTGAAAAAGGCTACTCCGTTATAATTTTACTTTTGAGTACCGGAAAGTCTCATCAAACAGAGTAGTCGATGCTTTTTCGTGTATACCCGTTCATATGGCGGATGCTGAGCTGACTTTTGAGGTGCAAATTGTTTGCGTGGTCCAACCAACTTGACCGACGAAAAGCAGTTTGAACAAGCAGCTCTTACTGACACCAATCTGGAGAAGGGGAGGGCGTACGTAAAGGCATAGGCGTGCGCACGAGGAGGGCAGAGGGGGCGGCCACCCCCCCCCTAATCACCTGAGAGAGAGGGGGGCGCAAAGTCTGCCCCATACATTGACTTAATAGGGAGGGGGGCGCTGCGATAAATCTTCGCTCCCCCCGTGCCCCCCCCCCCTGAAGGGGAACCCTGCGCACGCCTATGCGTAAAGGGGTTTCGGTACTCATATAGGAGCTTGCTTGAAGGTCTGCAGCAATATTTGAGAGTTCAAATGGCAGGAAAACTGTATCGCGCGTAGAGGTTTGTGGTTAGTTCATGTGTCATGGCTCAACTGGTAGCAACAGCCCATGAAGCCGACCAGGGTATCGGACGCACTTAAGCCAGACTTGCGGAGCACTTTTGGTGGCCACGTCGTTCACAGTCACGTGAAAGACGCAGTCCAAGTGTAGCATCTGTCAAGATGCACACAAAGCGGCAAATACGTCGCCTGCCCTTCTGAAAGCTGTCGAACCACGGGAGCTACCGTGGCAGAAAGAGACAATGGATATTGTCGGTACCCCGGAACGGGCACCTCCAGACTGCAGATTTTAACTCGCGAAAGCCTTAGATGCCTAATCAAACGCGAAATTTGACCGTTGATATCCCACGCCGGCAGCGTCTCGCATCCCGCGGCGTCGCGGACTAGTGATACAAAAAATCATCATCACGAGATGGCGTCATCATATAACGTCACATAGCCAGAAATTGTGACGTCATCATGTCATCACAGTGACGTCAGCTGACGTTATACCACACGATAACGTCATCGCAACGCATCGTAGCGTGGTCAAAGGTGATCAGATCACGGACGCATTGGGGCCACCAGGTGAGGTTCCTCCGATCTTGCAGGCAGTGCGAAACCACCTTAGGGGCACAAAGCTTTCTATGGGTGGCGGGGCAGCATCAATACATTGGCTGAGTGGAAAAAAAGAAGATGGCTTTGGCCTTCCCGCGTCGTCTTAAAGTGAATGCACAAGGGACCCTGCGAGTTTTGTTCTGACGCTCGTGGAGTGCATCTCAAAATGCTCAATATTGCAGTTTTCCAGAAAAATTTCTACAAGAACCGTGATGGAGTCTCTGGTCAGCACATTTCCAAGGGGGGGAATATCCAAAAGAAATAGTCTGTGATAATGGACCCCACTTCGCCTGAAAGTAAAGAGTCGACTTCCTACGAGAACGAGCAATCCATCTATCGCATTCATTTGTTATTACTGTAGAGAGAGAAACAGACACAACAGCCGTTCGCTGGGCTCGCTGTTCTATTTCTGTTCTGAGCCGGTCGCCAGCCCACAACCCACAACCCAGTACTGCCTCTTCGACATCGGTCATCACATTCGGCCACACTGCGTTGGTGCGTTTCCTAAAAGCCGAACACACGAAACGTAATTTCTCAGTTCTGTCGAAGCTCTCTTTTCTTCATACGAGAGACGTGCACAGAAAAATTGTTTTTCCTGCGTTTGTCCGCACTCGTTTCACATGCCGGGTGAGCTACACGCCACGTGTTCTCGCCCAGCCTTTCAGTGATGATGAAAGGTCCTTCGTACTTCGAGTAGAGCTTTTAGCCTGGCGATTGCGTGCATCGCTGGACCCACACCTCATCTCCGATCTTGTATTGTGGCGCTGGTCGGTGGCGGCGGTCATAGTAACGTTTTTGGGCCTCTTGCGCGTTTGTAGCTGTCTTGCGTGCCCTAGCCCGAATGATACGACAGGTGGTCTGTCGTGAAGCTGTGCGTCCGACTTTCAAGGGGGTGCTCAAATTCTGGACGGCAGTCAGTTTTGGAATCTGCCCGTACACAACTTCGTAAGGTGAAGTTCCAATAGAAACCTGGACCGCCGTGTTAATCGCGTATGCGGCTGCTTGTAGGTGATCATCCCAGTCTGCTTCCTTTGGTTTGTTGTTTTTGCAGTAAGGAACGAGTCGAGTCAGTAAGGTCTGGTTGTATCTCTACGTTAAGCCATTCGCTTGTGGATGGTATGCTGAAGTGAAATGGTGTTCGACACCAGCGTTTCGGAGGTATGACCGGAGTTCACGACTGCGGTAGGTAGTTGCTCTGTCTGAAATGATCTTTCTTGGTAGGCCGTGCTTCCATTCAAAACGGTCACGTAGAAAGTTGACTACGAAGCCAGCTGCGAGAGAGGGCACCGCAGCAACTTCCACAAACTTCGAAAAGTGGTCCACTGCGACTACGATGTACCGGTTCCCGGCGGCTGTAGTTGGTAACGGAACGACGTGATCTATCCCGATGGTGTCGAAAATAGTATCAGGGAGTGGTATAGGCGTGAGTAGTCCAGGTTGGCAACCCGGCCGACGCTTATACTTTTGGCATACCTCGCAGCTTGCCACGTACGACTGAACGCTTCTCTCCATCCTCGGCCACCAGAAACGTTCCTGGAGCTTCCGAAGAGTAGCTCTCCGGCCTACGTGTCCGCCTTCGGGGGCATCATGGATGGCATGCAGGATTTCAGAACGCATGGCTGACGGAATCACTAAAAGGTGGCGTTCTTCTTGGTTACTGGTCCAATGGCGTCGATACAATGTTTTTCCGCGGAGGATAAACTTTGAGTTACTCTGCGTGTCTTCGAGTGACGTTATTATCGCTGCCAAATCTGAATCGTACCGTTGAGAGTTAGAAACATCCTGCTGCGAGAACCAAATCCAGCCTTCTTTAGCTTGGGGTGAGCTTTCTTCGCATGGGTTCCGCGACAGTGCATCGGCAACCTGGTTTAACGCCCCTGCTCGATGCTTCACGTCGTAGGTGTAATCTTGCAGGCGGATGATCCAGCGGGCGAACTTGTGCTTCAGGTGTTGCTTGGCAAACATCCACGCAATCGCGGTGTTGTCCGTCACCACCGTGAACTTGCGGCCGAATAAGTAATGACGGAACTTCTCGTCCACGCTCCAGACCACAGCTAGGCACTCCAACTCGTTCGAGTGGTAATGGCGTTCTGTGTCAGATAACTTGCGGCTGGCGTAAGCTACGACATGCTCCACTCCGTCTGGGTCACGCTGAACGAGGACCGCTCCTAGACCAACCTGACTTGCGTCAGTATGAACCTCAGTCTCCCACGAATCCTGAAAATGACTCAAAACGGGGCACTGTGTCAGATGGTGCTTGAGGGCTTGAAATGCGGCATCTTGTAAAGGGCCCCACGCAAAAGTCGACGCTTTCTTGAGCATATTCGTGAGTGGAGCTGCTGTCGATGCGAAGTTGGGGACAAATTTGCGCAGGTACGACGCGAGCCCTAAAAATGCTTGCAGCTGTTTCAAACAAGTTGGCGTAGGGAAGTTTGCTACTGCTGCTATTCTTTCAGGCAAAGGTTGAACACCGTCTGCCGAAATGGTGTGTCCCAAGTAAGAGATCGTGTCCGAGAGAAATTGGCATTTCTCTCGGTTCAGTCGGAATCCTGCGTCGAATAACCTTTGGAGGACTTCACCCAAGTTCCGAAGATGTTCCTCCTCTGTTGTGCCCACGACCAATATGTCGTCCAGATACACGACACAAGCGTTATCTTTCAATCTGCCGAGTGCAATATTCATAGCGCGCTGAAATGTACTTGGCGCTGTTCGCAGCCCAAAAGGCATGCGGTTAAACTCGTAGAGACCGGATGGTGTACGGAACGCTGTTTTACACTTGTCTTCTTCGGCAACGTTAATTTGCCAATATCCCGCACGAAGGTCGAGTGATGAGAAGAATCTAGAGTGCCGTACAGTGTCAATGGCGTCGTCGATGCGGGGAAGTGGATATGAATCGGGGATGATGTGCTTGTTCAACTCCCAATAATCGACACAAAACCTGAGGCTACCATTCTTCTTCCGGACAAGGACGACGGGTGCTGCCCAGGGACTAGAAGAGGGTCTAATTACGCCAGCGGCCAGCATTTCCTGCACTTGTTCGGCAATGACGACTCGTTCGCGTTCGGCGTAACGTCGTAGGGGTATAGAGATGGGTGCATGGCCATCTGTGGGTATGCGATGTTCAAGTAGGCCAGTACCTGGTAGCTGCAATGTGCTTTCCGCAAAAATTGGCTTGTGTCGTTCGAGCACTGAGGAGAGGGTCGTAGGTCCATCAGGCTCACCTGTAGTCACTGCTGTATGTGTTGAACCCGAGACGGATGGACGCAGAAAAACTCCACCACGCTCGAGGACAAGCTGCACGTCACCAGAGAGGAGATAATCTGCTCCCAAGACCATATCGGTGGGCAAGTGCTCGAATACGGGAACAGCTGCAAGGCATTTGCTCCCGGCTTCAGTTTGGAGCTGTATGTCCAACGCACCGACAGGTGACACGCTGCCGCCGAGGCCGCAAAGGGGGGGGCTCGGTCCAAGGCTGGAGGGTGACAGGGGCGTGGCGTCGAAGCAGCGCCGTGCGTTGCGCTCCAGTATCCACCAGAGCCGTCAGCTCCCCGATGCCGTCAACGCGGACACGAACTGTCGGGAGTGGCCGCGTTTGGTACTCGATTGCTTGCTGCGGATCTTGTGTGTAGCTCTTGTATTCATCTCCGCAGCAACTGAAAGGGTGGCAACCATGTCCTATTGTAGCCGGTGCTTGCGTGGAGACAGCAGAAGCACGCCGTTTAGCAGTATCCTGCAACTCTGCCGCCCTTCGGATGAAAGTCTGGAAGTCATCTTGTGCTGTATGTACAGACAGTATGGCCGCGTGCGTCGAGTCATAGATGCCATCGACGACGTACTGTCTGGCTGCCGGAGAGGGCCAGGCTATATCACAGGCTTTTAGGAGGTGTAATTTGTCGTAGAGATAGGCGGCAATGTCTTCTTTTGGGCCTTGTCGGCGCGACCGCATCTCCATGAAGCGAGTGTCATAGGCGCCCGGCAGCGGCGCAAACGTAGACGTCAGGGCAGCGCTCCATGTAGACCACGAGGCATACGCGCTTCCCTGAAAGCGATGCCAGGCTTGCGCAGCTCCTCGGAGACGCCCTTCCGCGACTGATTTCTTGGTGGACTCCGGCCAAGAATATCTGAGTGCGACAGAGTCGACAGTGCCAATCCAGGTGGTAGGGTCGTTCTCATAACCATGGAACTCCGGAACTGCCGTCTCGGAGAGTAGTGTAAAAGCAGCGCACCGAATGCCGGAAGTAGAGCAGCTTGCCACATCGTTGAGCTGCTGTGGCAGCATGCACGAGGACCGGGCGATGTCGGCGTCGCAGCGCTGCCATGGAGGCGCCGTGGAGGCTTGGACGCCGTCCTCGGACTCCGGGAGTACTCGTCCGCTTCGAAGGGCCACGGATGTAGGTGTGTTGACGTAATCCGATGCCTCTGTGTTTCGCGACTGCGCCATTGTAGAGGAATGAGAGAGACAGACACAGTGAAGACAGACAGACTTAGTGAAGGGACAGATCGAGTGGTTCAACCGCGCGTCCAGGGCGTACAGACGCGCTCAATATGACTTGCAACACGAGAGTGCGGGGACTCACGGATTGAAGGGTTGCGTATGGCTTCAAGTTCTTTTTATTTCATCAATTAAATTTTATTTTCTTACCTCGGATCATACCGAAGTGAGAGAAACGCGTTTAGTAATGGAAATAAAGGCTAGCGGAAGCCATGCGCAATCTTTGAACTCGATAGGCCACGCGCTCCCGTGTTGCAAGTCATATTGAGCGCGACTGTACCTCCAACGGGCCCGTCTGGAACAGCGCTCGCTGCGAACTGCTGTACAGGATTATGCCGCCGTATACCGCTGTACACCACGCGCCTCAACAGGAGTGGCCGCTGCAGAACTACTTTATTGAAGGCTGCCAAGAACAGAGCTTGACATCCTGGGATTATCGCCTGGGTCGTTCTTGAAGACACCCCACATGGAACTGGCCAGGCTAGCCTGTCAAGTGCAGGTAACAGTACAGAAACGTCTACACCGAGAGGAGGCGAGCGGCAAAGCCGCGAGCGGTGGCCGGAGGAGATATGGTGCGGGCCAAGAAACCATCGGTTTAATCAAAGGCGACATTTCTTTCTCGCAGCCAAGGGAGGTCATCAGGCAACGTGGCCCAGCATTCTTCTTTATCGACGATGGCAGAACGTGGAACAAGGCCAATCTATGCAAAGTACTTGATCGCCGCACGGGCCTCATTGGCCATGGGCAAGATTCCGCGTGGAGTGACTTATCAGTTCGTCACGATCCTTTTTATGCGACACTTCTACCTGCAACATGGCAGCAAGCGTCTGCCGAGGCAAGTGTTCCCACCGCGCAACCTGTACCTAGTGGAGGATGCAATCCCGCTTCGCCAACGAGCTTAGCCCGCGAACAGTTTCCTGCATCACAAATGGTGCCAGGACCTCCCACAAACAGTAAAGACAGACCAATGGTGTCCTTCCCACCTGGCCTTCGTATTCAGCCGCGCCGAGACGGCCACCGGCTAGATATGGATAAGAACTGTGAATTTGTACAAGTATTTGCTCAGTCCGCCACGGTGGATCAGTTGGCTAAGGTGCTCGGCTGCTGACCCGGAGGTCGCGGGTGCGATCCCGGCCGCGGCGGTCGCATTTCGGTGGAGGCGAAATTGTAGAGGTCCGTGTACTGTGCGATGTCAGTACGCGTTAGAGAACACCAGATGGTCGAAATGTCCGGAGCCTTCCACTGCGGCGTCTCTCATAATATTATCGTGGATTTGGGACATAAAACCCCAGATATTATTATTAGATATTTGCTCAGTTTTCGTGGGCCTATTTTCTAAAACTAATTTATGGGGTTGAACGTCCCGAAACCACGATATGATTATGAAAGATGTCGCAGTGGAGGGCTCCGGTAATTTAGACCACCTAGGGTTGTTTAACCCGCACCTAGATCTAAGCACACGGGTCTCGAGCATTTTCGCATCCATCGTAAATGCTGTGCCTATTTGATGATATATTCTGATGCATTTATGATGCGTAAATATATTTCGGTGGGTATATATCGATGTGTTTTGTTGCGGTGTATTTCTCTTGCCATATATAAAGAAAGCGCCATTAACTTATGCTAACGTACTCACACACTAGAAATAATGAGGAAGGGAAATGTCTTGTACCCTGTACACAGTTACTGGCAGTTTCGGTTTCAGTGTTCAGGTTAGCAACGCTTCGTTTTTGTGCTTATATATACTTCTAAAATGTCTATTAAAAAGAGAGCAGTGTGCAACGTGCTGCAGGTGTGTGTGTGTGTGTGTGTGTGTGCGTGTGTGTGTGTGTGTGTGTGTGTGTGTGTGTGTGTGTGTGTGTGTGTGTGTGTGTGTGTGTGTGTCTGTCACGTTATCATTCCGTTACAGAGGTAGCTTAGTTCTGCAACCCATAAGGCAACACAGTGCATATGCCGCTAGTTTAGTTTCTTGCAACCAAGACAAGATGACGGAAGGCGGTTGCGGCATGTTAATAGATCTCCATCTACGTATTGAGTATGGCCTATGGCTTTTTATGATTTTTATTCCTTGTTGTAAACACTACCGTGAATAATTCTGTACAGCACACGTTTTTACAAGCTTGTTTCAGCGTTAGGTCGGAGGAAGCTGCCTAAATATATCTGATAGCGGTTGCGTGGTGATGTGTAGCACTTATAAAACTAGACCCAGAATTCCCCCAGCACTTGGTGGCCCATGTAAGATCAGTTGAAATTCCGCCAACTGTCGGCAAGAAACAGGGGTTCAATTACAACTCACCGATGATTGTTTCGCACATTCACTCGAACCTGCTGCCTCAGTTTAAGAGATGAGTTTCACTTGTGAGATGCTAATTTTGAACACCACAACATGACTCAGCCATATTTTGGACCACCGCAAGATCTTGAATTTGCTCCTAAATGTAAGCACATAGGTTTTTTTTGTTTCATTCCGCACCCATGCGAATGAGGCCGCCGCGACCAAGCATACGAGCACAGCATTCCCTACTCGCTTTAATTAGTGCAACGCGTTTCCACATGAGCTACCTTGGCTGAATCAGGAGCAGAACAACACCGCCACTGAGTCGCGACTGTCGTTTACAGGCTGATGCCAAGTGAGCCGGATTGTTTTTAGCAAGAATAAAAGAAGAGATAACAAAGAAAGCCCGGCCAATTTGCACCTCCTGCCTTACAGAGAAAATATTTGCAATCTTACAGGTTTTGAAGAGTCGTCTTGAAAAACTTGGCCGCCCCAGATAAAACGGCGCCGGCCTCCTCAGTGTCGCGGAGGAAGTTGCGAGTGCTAAAGACGTAGCTGGTGATGTCCTTGACTCCAACAGCCACCATAAATTGACACATCTGCGTCCGCAGAAAGCCATGCAAACCAAAGAAAAATACTAAATACAGGCACGCGTACCTATGTAAGTATGTTATAAAAGCGTTGTTGCGTTTTCGGCATAGAGCCGGAAGTGGGCATTCAAAGTTCATTGCAGTGTTTAAATAAGGACAGCCTCCGGGCCCTCAACAATTTTACGCGGAGACTTCTTTTCGTCAAGGTAACACGTAACTACTGTCATACTGACGTAGATAAAATTATCATCTTCATGTTATTGTCATTTTGCGAAGTGCTGTTTTTGCATTGTATTTATAGTATTTCTTTTTCAATTGCTGTATGCCTGAATTGTGAATGTATTCACCACTCCTTAGTAATCTCCCCCCACGTAATGCCCTCCGGGCCCTTAGCGTATCCAAATAAATAAATAAATAAATAAATAAATAAATAAATACATACGAATGGTACCTATTGAATATACTGTATTCTGAGGCCTATTTTTGGTAGAATTTTTAACATGTTTGCACGATGTCTGGCCGAAATAAACGTATGGACAAGCACAAAAAATAATAAAAACAATGAAATCAAACAGCATATCAAAATAGGAAATAGCAGAAAGTTAACTTAATTTGGATACACACGATAAAAGTGATCCACCTGGACAATTGTCTCATAGAACTGCAGGGCGCTTCTATTTCCTTTCTTACTTATTGCGCTTTCGGGTTAGGGTAGCCTTGGAGCCTCTTTACTGTGTATGACAATGCGCTCAAGTCAATATGCAAATTATTTACGTTTATTATCGATTTATACAACGCAGAGACTAGCCAAAAGTGTTGGTGGAAATGTCGCCTTTTATCTGGTCATTTGTCACCGCACTGGTTTGAGCATTGGAGTCCCATCTTAATAACTCGTTTGTAACGTGTTCGTAGCACTCTGGTTCATGTTAACTACAGTAATGTAAATAAAAAATACTTCCAGCAGAGAATTTTCTTCACGTTCCATTAACACCTCATAATTCTGTAAATGGGATTTCTAATATTATTGTGGTTTGAATATTAAGCTTAACAATGATAACCTTCTCAGTACAGAAAATATTTTTTTTCGTGAACTTACCTCGTAATGTTGGTGTTTCGCTGCCTAACAGGAATGCTGCAATAACGTGTTTTTGAGATGGAAGTACGGCATCGCTTAGTTCTACTTACACGTGCGAACGCTGTAGCTTTCCTGGAGGACTATAAATAACGCTGTCAACCAGTGTAGACTTCTAAGCGATTGTTTTAAGCGGAAATGAAGAAATAGATAGTCAAGAAGGAAGGCTACGAATCACAAAGGTCAGGTGCTCATTTAGCGGGAGACCTTTCTGCTTCCTGCTCCTTTCTGGAATCTGTTTCTTTTGCTTCGCTAACAGGTGTCCCGTTGACGGGAAACAACTTGCCCAGCAATGAGTCTTGGCAGACTACTCACCTGCGCATACTTTTCACACATGATAACGTAGGCGGATTCCAGTAGCACTCCATAGCGTTTGGCATAGCGGCGATTTCCGTCACCTACGACGGCAACATGACGTGGAACGGCTCCGTGATGCAGAATCCAAAGAAACAATGTCTCGTGCCAAGCGAAGCGGACATTCCATATTGGCTTGTCGATATCTACAAGAGACGAATAATTACCACTAATATGTATTCAGCGAAAAACTTGCAGCTTAAAATAGGCTGTGTAAGGCAAAGAAATTTGCATCGCTAAGCGTTGTACACAAACATTTTTTTTTATTTCGATGCTTTCATTGCAAGACTTACTTCTTGAATAACATTCATGCGTGTTGTAATCATGTTTCTAAATCAACAACTATTGCAAACATAGCTACGAGGAACATTTTTCGACTTCCACGAAGTATTGACTAGCAACAGGCCTTTTTGCTTTAATACTTGATTACCAACAGTAAAACTCGTTCTTGTCCTAGTGTGTTCAACATGCTTGAAATCAAAAAAGTTGCGCGAAAATAAGACACGTTCACAGTGATAAGAATCTCCACGCTATCAGACGAATTGCAGCAGAGTTGACCGAGTTTTGTTGCTCTAGAACTATCAGCGCTGCTTTGAAGAAGACGCCTCGCGGGAAGAACAAGGTGGGGAAAAGCGGAGGTCTCTTTCTTCTTGGTGACGCTACCGTTAGCGACAGAGTGGCCTCTGCCTTGAAGAAGGGCAAGTTTTTTTACCCTGTGACTGTTCCACCCCTTGAGTGTTTGGCTTTGAATCGCCAGATAGCCGCAAAAGCCGGATGGGAAGAACGAAGAAAGGTGCCTTCTTGAAGGCGTTGACTGTCTGATGAAGAAGCTGCACGGAAATCCAGTGGGGGCATCCCCGGTGACGCCTTTCGCCACGTACAAAATTACATCAAGTAACATAATCTTTGTCTACTTCAGGCTGACAAGGAGTGTGGCTTCGCAGTGTTGCCTACCAAGTTACTCAAAGACTACCCTGGCACTTGACAAGAACTTTCGTGTTGCTAAGGTGCGTGCGTCGCAAGTCAAGCGCCAAGCGGAAGATTTGTGCGCTCAAACGAACTTATTGGACTTGGCTAAGCGCATAAAAAAGACTAAGGGAACGTCCCTCAATGTTTTCTTTACAGCCAAGACGCACAGGTTTGATACGCCTCTTCGCACCATTGTTAATGAAGCGAACACTTGGCAGTTGCAGGTCAGCAAATTTATTTTCTGCCACTTGAAAAGACTGGCTATAAAGGATCCTTTTATAGTAAAAAATTCCAATGAGGTGATCAGTTTTCTGCGTGTTAATTGTTGTGTGGGCCTCACATTCTCGGTTGATCCTGATGACCTTTTTTTATTCAATCCCCCACTACGAGTTGTTTAAGGCACCCAAAGCTTGTATCCAGATGAACGGTGAAATTGCTTTTGCTTACAATGCTTTGATAAATCTGGATAATATTATGGCGCTGTTAGAATTCTATGTGAAGTACACGTTTGTCTCTTACGATAATGAGATATTTTTGCAAAACAAGGGTATTTGCATTGGTTCGACGGTGGCACCTGTTCTTTGTAACATCTTTTTAGATATTTTGATAACTTGACCGGGTTCCTGATAAGAGCGTGATTCTTAAAGTTTTTAGATACTTGGACGACTTTGTGATTCTTTTACAGCCTAACACTAACTTGACGCACGAGCATATGGTAGATGACACCTTAAAGGTTTTTAATGTGCATGGTAGAGGATTATTATTTACGCATGACACTTCTGCTGACAATAAGGTTCAATTTTAGATGCGAAGCAGCTATTTGACTCACGTGTGTAACGCCGTACGTTACGTGCGTCCGTAGGAATGCGCCGCAACGCGTTCCCCTCGCCGTAGGTGTTGGAGCGTTGCCAAGTAGGTCACGCCACAGCTGCGCGTCGACGTCACGCTCCCCTCACACGCTTCCCTCGCAGGTGCGCGCTGACGTCACTCTCTCCCTCACCCGCAGCCTGCTCGCGGCAGCGCCCGCAGCTGCCGGCTGCTCCGCCCGCTCGCAACACCTCTGAACGTGTCGCTTCTCTCTCGCTTCACCCTCTCCACCGCCCGCAACGCTCGACCGCACGTCGAGTGGAAACACTCTTTAGGCTCGTTTATCTGCGATGACGCCCGTTTCAACCGGGTCAACGCCGTGCGCACCGCTGCTGCTTCGCATCCCATCAGGGTTCCCTTCGGGGAGATGGTCCGAGTTTCTTTACTATCTTTTTTTTTAGACATTAACTAGACGTTGGGTGGAGAACATGTATGTTGGCTGTATCAGCCGAGAGAAAGAAAAGGGTTGCTTCCGTTCGGATCCGCCCATTAAGAAGTGGTAAAAAGGGCTATTGTGATGATGGGCCTTGAATCTTCACTCAAAAAGTCGTGTGATCACAAGATGCGTGATAATTTTTCAGCGCAGATTGGCAAACTAGCAGAAGCTTGGTACCCTCGCTCGGTCATTGTCGCAGTAGCCGAGTCCCTGTTACAAAAGCTTAAGGGCACAAGAAATGCAGCAGCAGCCGACAGTGCGCAGCGTGTGGTGCGGCCCGAAGTTCTGCCTTATGTGCCCCGAGTGTCGCACTCCCTCAAGAAGGTCGCTGGGAAATATAGGGTTCCGATTGCTCTTTCGGCTCCAAAGAAGCTGTCCGTTCTTTGCTCCCGCATTAGTGGGAATAAGACAGCACCTTGCGACAAGAGGCTTGTGAGGCCCTTCGTCAAGTGCGCAGTCGGAGTGGTATATGAAATTCCGCTTAGCTGCGGAGAGGTCTACACATGCCAAATGGCGCGCTGCGTAAATGACAAAGCGAGGGAGCATCCGCAAAATGTAAAGAAAAAGGAAAATACTAATTTAGCTGAGAATTCAAATACGTGCCCGTGTGCTCTTCGATTGAATGAGATGACGATTATCGCTACAAGTGGAAATATGAACGCACGGTTGGTCCTAGAAGCTTTTGCAATAGTAGAGAGAGGGGGGTTTTTGGCTACGCATGTGTAATTCTCGTAACTTGGCGTATGCACACGTGATCTTTGTGTTTCTATTTCCTTTATATTCAGTGGCTCCACCCATGAATCAAGCAGTGTGAGTTTGCGCTTGTCCCTTTGCCCTCGCTTGTGAATGTGTCTTATTTTTGCACAACCTTTTGATTTCAAGCATGATTACCAACATTGAATTATTGACCACCAACCAGGGCTGGGCAATATCGCGATACAAGATTATAAATATTGTATCTTAGAGATACTTTTGTGCATCTGTATTTCTGTATCGAGATGCAGTTCATATATTTATTTGTATCTCATAATAGAGAAATACTTTCGCGATGTATTGAGTGTATCTCCATACTGTGTAGTATCCCGTTACCCTTCTTTGTCGGCAATGTGGGGACGTGCTTCCAGATTTGGCAAAGGAAAGTTTTGCCGCAAACACGTAATGACCCACGCGGGAGCGCAATGATTTCGGATATACCTAGCTGACCTTAGAAGTGATATCACCATGTTTCAGTACTTTCTAGGCATGAAGGAGGTATTTATTCGTTATAAAACTAACTTGTTATTATCCGTAGCGGTAGAGAAACATTTCTCGTTCGCGAGTGTTGTGCTGCGGCTGAACCAACGCTCTTTAGAAGACCGCCATTTGGGAAGCTGCCATTGCTTAGGTGCAGTTCTTGTAACTGTCATCATCATCATCAGCCTGTCTACGCCCACTGCAGGGCAAAGGCCTCTCCCATGTTTCGCCAATCAACCCGGTCCTGTGCTTTCTGCTGCCACGTTAGACCTGCAAACTCCTTAATCTCATCTACCCACCTAATTTTCTGTCTCCCCCTCACGCGTTTGCCATCTCTTGGAATCCAGTCAGTTACCCTTAATGACCAGCGGTTATCCTGTCGACGTGCTACGTGCCCGGCCCATATCCATTTCTTCTTCTTGATTTCAACTATGATATCCTTAACCCCCGTTTGTTCCCTGACCCACTCTGCTCTCTTCCTGTCTCTTAAGGTTACACCTATCATTTTCCTTTCCATCGCTCGCTGCGTCGTCCTCAGTTTAAGTTGAACCCTCTTTGTAACTCTCCAGGTTTCTGCTCCGTAGGTAAGTACCGGTAAGATGCAGCTGTTATATACCTTCCTCTTGAGGGATAGTGGTAGACTACCATTCATGATTTGATAATGCTTGCCGAATGAGCCCCATCCCATCCTTATTCTTCTAGTTATTTCACTCTCATGGTTCGGCTCCGCGGTTACTACCTGTCCTAAGTAGACGTACTCCTTTACAACTTCCAGTGTCTCGCCACCTATCGCAAAGCGCTGTTCTCTGCCAAGATTGTTCCACATTACTTTAGTTTTATGCATATTAATTTTCAGACCTACTCTTCTACTTTCCGTATCCAGTTCAGTAATCATAAGCTGTAATTCGTCTCCCGCGTTACTCATCAATGCAATGTCATCAGCGAATCGCAGGTTACTGAGATACTCTCCATTAACTCTTATCCCTAACTCTTCCCAATCTAGGGGCCCTGAAAACCTCCTGTAAACACGCGGTGAATAGCATTGGAGAGATCGTGTCTCCCTGTCGTACGCCCTTCTTTATTGGGATTCTATCGCTTTCTTTATGGAGGACTATCGTGGCTGTGGATCCGCTGTAGATTTCTTCCATTATGTTTATATAGGCTTCGTCGATGCCCTGATTCCGCAGTGCCTGCATGACTGCTGATGTCTCCACCGAATCAAATGCCTTCTCGTAATCTATGAAGGCTATGTATAGGGGTTGGTTGTATTCCGCGCATTTCTCTATCACCTGATTGATAGTATGAATATGGTCTGTCGTTGAGAAGCCTGTACGAAATCCTGCCTGGTCCTTTGGTTGATTGAACTCTAATGTCGTATTAATTCTGTTAGCAATTACTTTTGTAAATAGCTTGTAGACAACGGACAGTAAGCTGATGGGCCTGTAATTTTTCAGGTCCTTGACGTCCCCTTTCTTATGGATCAAGATGATGTTGGCATTCTTCCAAGAATCTGGTATCCTCCCTGTCGAGAGACACTTCGTATACTTGTAACTGTATTCTCACCCAAAGAGATTTCGCGTGAAAAATAAGTGCATACCGTTTTCTCAATTCATTGATGTTCGATTGTTCTTCCAGCAATATGTTTGATTTGCAAGTTTGTGTGCGCTGCAGTATTTCTGGCGATATTATGCTGTATTTAACAAATGTTTTTGCGGATCCTCAGTGTCCCCAAAGTAAAAAAAAATCAAGTATATGCATTATTGTATCGGTATTGCTGAAAACTTTTGCCGCCTTTTTTTTGCAAAATTATCTCCAAACGATCCCTTAGCCTCAAGGATCAATGCATCTCAGTATCTCTATTTTAAGCTTCCAGCACATGTAATTCGATATCTGCATTCTAGAATAACTTTATCAGCATCTCTAGCCAGCCCACCTACCGACATACCAGAAATTAGCACACTTTCCACAAAAATATCACTTCTACCGACTCCGAAGTACAATGTCTGAGTCATCTATGAATTTCCAAGTCAATTATTGGCCGAGTTTTGAATTCGCAAGGAGAATCTACATTTTTACGCCAGCATTGTCAATTTATTATTAGCAGCGCGGAACTTACCCGCGATGCTGGTCGAAACGCCGCCTTGTACCGTACTGCAACGAGAATTATAGTCGCACTGGCTGCAGCTTTGGAGATCCATCACAAACGCCAGCTTGTAACAGTCTCAACTTCATGTTTTATAGCGTGCAGGCAAATATAGAAATATACGCAGCGTAGAGGCTGAGTAATGTTTTTTTGTTTCTTTTGCTGTTATGGAACGCTACTCATACGTAGATGAAACATAGCTTGATTAGTATCCGTGATTTGCCTTGTGTCTGAATTCAATTTAACTAGTTCATATCGCAAACGTACGTCTATTTAATGCGTAAATGACAGGAACTTTTCTGTTTCTATTTCTCCCAAATATTCAGCCGTCTGTAACACAACTGCACTACATGTTTCGTGTTAAACTTCCACAAAAAAGGATATTTAGCTATTTATATGCAAATAACGACAGTCCCAGTTAAAGTGCTGTTAATTTTTTAAACTTGTTTTACGACTGAATTGCTGTTAGACAACGTTGTCACGATCATAGGTCGGCAAAAAATTGAGAGCTCACTCAAACTCACTCATAACTTTAAACTCACTCAGACTCACTCATACCTCGCCCATAGGGCTCACTCGGACTCACAATCAACAATGTTTGCCTCAAGCGCACTCACTCGGACTCCGACTCAATAAAATTTGCGATCGGACTCACTCGCACTCAAGCTCGCCGAAATATTACTCACTTGGAACTCACTCAAACTGAGACTCACTGCTCGATCTGAGCCTGAGTGAGTCAGATTGAGTCGACTCATGAGTGAGTTCGCCGACCTATGGTCACGACTGCCTGCTTTTCTTGCTCAGAAATCTGTTTTTTTTTCCGTAAAGGCACGTGGGTATACAGCATTTTGTTCTAGAATGTGGCTGTCTCTAACAACGGTCATTGCACTCCGACGCCTATTCTTTTATATTGTATTCGTCTAACAACAGACGTTCACTTGTTTTACAGTTAAGAGTCAACCTACTGTAATATCAGCGCAGGTTGTACGAACAATTACATGTACGTCAAATGTTATCATGCAGCTGCGCGGGCTTCTGCTGCATTGGTCGTCCTCTCATTTTGTGATGTTTTGCAGCGTACATAGTACCGAAAAATTAAAAGTGCTGCACCTCCTAACAAAACAGAAAAGATAGATCTGACTTGGCATGAAAATAATGGATTTATGAAAAATACAGACATTTATTTCTGAATGGTTGACTCTAAAGGTGCAGCATTAAAATTGAACAAAGCTCAGGTAAAAGCATCCCAATATTTTAGTTGAAGAAGAGTAGATGATTGATTATCTTATTGGATAATATTCGAAATTTCATGCGCAGATGTGTGCCAACTGGCCCACCTACCGTCAGGATATGCCCTTGTGTTTGCAGAGCGTGGTAAATCCAATACTTCTGCAGTTGACAGTTGCAGAAAAATATACGCTCACAATTACGAGTATGTCCCGTGGCTTGATATAGCAGAACATCTGCACTTGATAGAACATAAACTGTTGTGCCAAGTCTGGTGTACTCGAATGTTGTATTGTTTAAAAGTGGAGCTAGTTCTTAGTGTGTGGCAACGTTGGCCGAAGAAGTTCCTCTTTCGACAGTTGAATAAAAGTTTGCTTGCTCGTGCGCTTACTGCGCACTGTCGACTTATCGTCTGCTAGGAGTGCTGTAACCGATTTTGTACTGTGATTAAATGGCATGTAGAGCCGCTGTCTGGGGAATCGGTGTATGAAAGTAATAGAGCAAGTTACTCGGCATTTATGGCTGTACTAGGCTAAAACAAATGACCCAAACGAATATTTGTGCCCTACCTATGTCTATGAGAGCCTTGTGAAAGGCGCCCTTTCTTTCCTTCTTTTCCGTTTTAGGGGCGAAGCTCCTTAAGCCGTGGGTCGTGCGTCCTCGATGTATGTTGTAGGTAGCCACCTCTCGTTTAGTTCTTGGAATGTCCGCTAGATGGCGGTACTTGTATATGATGAATATATTTAGAGGCGATGGTCCTTATGGCATCACCTCAGCGGTCCTCGGTTGTCCATGCATTCTGAGTAGCCAGTAGGCACTGGATTTCGACCTCCAAGGTAGTGCCGGTGTGAGAAGTCTCCTGTGCGTGATTAAACAATAAAAAAATTCACAACGTACATGTAAAATTAAAGTGAGCTGCGAGTCGCCATGACTCTCATCGACCCTTTAGTATAAATGCGCCCGATCTCACGTCGTTGATGATGTACTGCGCAGAATTCGCGGAAGATTACCGGTTTACCGACGCACCTCCGAAGCTTCGCCCGCTCATCATCATTCACTCCGTGGATATGGTGTCATCGTCTCCAGTTCTCGTCTCGTTTCCGAGAGGGCGCTGTCCTATAGACATGCGTACACTATGGCGGTTGGGTGAAGGTACGCTAGATGGCGTTGGCGGTGCAGCTGCTCTCCGATTGCGCGGACCGCCGTACGAGTGCGCTTGCCGGATCGTGCTGCTTGGCGGACCATGGACGACGACCGGTCGTTGAAGTTTGAATAAAATTTCACACACACTATCGCTTTGATTACTGCTGGGCGAAACCACTGAAGATTTCACGGTGTAACCATGATTGCTTCAGTCACCATAACTCTCATCGACCCTTTAGTATAAACGCGTCCCGATCTCACGTCGGTGATGATGTACCGGGCAGAATTCACGGAAGATTCACGGTTTACCGATGAACCTCCGCAGCTTCGCCCACTCATCATCATTCACTCCGTGGATATGCTGTGTTTTTTTTTTGCGTTGTTGGCGACTGCTTCGCATCGAGCCCTAGCCCTCAACGCATCGAAAAAAAAAAGAAAACCGCCAGGCCTGTGCGGAACGCGCATCACAGTCACACCGAAAGCTGGAAGAGCGCCCCTTTCTAGAGCCTTTTTTAAACACTCTTGGGGCATCGACTACGAGCACACTTGCATGGTACCCTACGCCATAAATCATCATAATTTTTGTGTAGTGGGAAAGCGTCCACTATGCCATTATTCGTCATTTTTCGGAAAAACGAGGTACCCGCTACACACTTGTAACTCATTATTTGCAGTTTGTTGATGCTGCGCTGACGATGATGAAGAATTATGCCTAAGGCTTTTGTAATGGGTTTGAGCATTGAACGACCCACTCGTTACGCTCTTCGAATTGTGTGACGCCTGGTTGTTACTTTAGTGTTCTATAACGCTTTATTACAAATGTAAACGCGATTCCTTACCCGACATGAAGCCTGCATAGGGTCACTTTGCAACGCAGTTTCAAGCACCGGCGTAGCTTAGTGGTAGAGTGCCTGCCCGGTTGCCTCGCAGAGGGCCCGGGTTCGATTCCCATTCTGTCATAAGTACTTTTTATTTATTTACTTTTTTTCTTATTTCTCGCGATAGCGCTTAAGGACACCGGCGGCGGCGGACAACTACGGCGCAAACACGGCCCTTGTGATCTCAAAACAGCTTTTTGCTGTAGAACAAAAGGCAAAGCACACCGGCTCCCCGCACTTTAGATGTTTTGAGAAGAAGCAAGGCTGCTCGATAGGTGAATGGAAATGTGATTTATAGGCGTGGTAAAGCTGAAACGTGAAGAACACAGTGTTGTCGCGTAACTATTCTAGCGTAAACTGTTTGCGTACCTGTTCAGATGTTTCCGCACATCTTGTGATCGCTTTATTAAAGTTACCCTCACAAGAGCTTTTAAGGGGCGAAACACCTTAGGAGAGTGGCTTGTCCGTCCACGTCAGTGTCCGTGGTGTCCGTTGTCACGCGGATATGCGTGGTTAACAAAAGATTAACTAGAACAAAATAAAAGGCTGTTAACGAGAACAAAATAAAAGGCCACAACACCGCAAAAACAGCGACATTCATGCACCCATCAATCAAAGTATATGACAGAACAAAAAGTTAACAAGAACAAAATAATGATTGTTAACCAGAACAATATAAAAGGCCACATCAACCGTAAGAACACCGACGTTTAAGCACCAATCAATCAAAGGCATTTGACAAAAAAAGCTTTAACAATAGACTAATATCAATCATCATTGTGACAGAACAATATAAAACACTTACAAGCACAAACCCTTTATACTGATCGGCGACTTCAACGTACACATTATGGACCTTGGGACCTAGCTTTGTTGTCGACTCTCACTGTCCGCTGTCAACGTATTTAGAAAACCATTGCTATAGTCGAAGCATAAGTATGTATGTGAATAAAAATAGGTTTACAATAGACGAACATCAATCATAATTGTGACGAAACAATAGGAAACACCTACAAGCACAAACCCATTATACTAGTCGGCGACTTCAACGTAGACATTATGGACCTTAGGACCAAGTTTTGTCGTCGGCTGTTTATGTCACTTTATGTCACTGAATTTACATTATATGGGGCAACGCTCGGGTAACATACGGTTGCTCACCCATGCGATACACAGAGCTTCGCCCACTCGTCATGATTCGTGGAGATGCCTCGATTTTTTTCTTTAGAGTCAGGAGGAACACTTAAAGTACCGACAGAATATCGCTGCTTTTGCAGTATTCAAAGTATCGCCGTTTTCCGCTGACCGAATGTCGACTACTTTCAGTTTTTCTTCTGCTGTGCACCAGCGGCCAGCAACCAAGAGCAGCGTATTGAATTCACACCGGGCACGTTTCGTACTCACTAAAATCTATGAGGCCATACTTTTGATTATCTATTTGTTGAATCCCATGGGGTGGCGCTGTCAATATTGATGCTCACTGTCAAATCTCTAGTATCGTACTCTACATGTCACGTTACTTTTTGTGACAATGCGTAGCAAGTGAAGCTAGTTTTAAGAAACAAAGAAAATGAAAGCAATACAGCTGCAACAAGTGACACTAAAACTAAAACGCCACCATCTACTCGAAACCGGGTCTGTTGAGTGGCAAGCGGGCATTGTACCTCCACACGACTTTGGAGCAAATGCTCGCAACTCTTCAACGACGACAAGCTGCAGGCTACAAATCGCAGTGCCATAAGCGGCTTTACCCTCTTTTGGCTTCATTTCCTGTGCATTAATGCCGCGGCCTTTCCGAGCATTCCGCATTTTTGTATCCTCCTTGACACCCCCTCGCTTCTTTA
>JALIZH010014289.1:0-26551 GCA_030522465.1 Rhipicephalus appendiculatus | reverse complement strand
GTCGTCGCAGCCCTTGTCTCGTGGACTGCGATGATGGGATAGGATGTCTCGGATGTCCCTCCGTACCGCTAGTTCGCAGAGTATTCACCCTACAGCAGTGTGCACTGCTCGCGTCGTCATTCAGGAAGTTCTGTATGTCGTCTAGTTCATCATTACTGCATGCTCTCACGACGTCATCCTGGGATGGGATTTTCTCTCCCGCCACGACGCCGTCAGTCATTGTGCCTCCGCCGAAATCGAACTCTCGCCGTTCTCACATTTGACGCCAGTAGACAGTCCCTCGGCACTGAGCAAGATCCTCGTCAAAGACGATACGACAGTGCCTCCAAGCTCGTCAACGGCTGTGTCGGTCTACTGCGCCGGTCTCTCCGACACAATTGCACTCCTTTCGCCATCTGACCGTGCTTGCAGTAGGAAAGGGTTGCTGGTACCTTTCGCGACCGTGCAAGTAACTCAGGGCAACACCACTATTTTTGTGACCAACCCATTCCCGTACATGGTTACGTTGGTTCGAGGGGAATGTCTCGGTAGAGTGGAACCCGTCGACGAAGCACAAGTCCTGGACGTACCCGATGACTCGCACTGTCCCAGTTCTCGTACCATCAGTGCTATTTCGGCGTCTGATCCGTCACCTGCTGACGTATTTGGTCCCTCCATTGCTGATAACCTTACGTCGGTCCAGCGTTCCCAGCTTCTGGGCCTTGTGGTGAAAGAAGAAAGAAGATGAAGAAGGCAGTGTTCAGGAATGCGGCACGTTGCGGACGAAAAGAGCGCGTGGTGGTGGCGGCGAAGAAAAAAGGAAGACGAAGCAGCCAGTGCTGGGGTAGCGGCCACGCAAGCAGACAGCGTTCGAGGGCCATCCATGTTGGCGAGGGCTACCCGGGCGAACCGCTGGGCAGCCTCCTTACGGGTCGCGCTCCTGCGAACGCTGGTCCACCGGGCCTGCCGCCTGCCCAGTACTTCGCCGGTTCCTGCACGGGCTGGCGCCTTCCTGACAGAACGTGTGCTTCGCCACCACTCGTCCGGCTGTTCATCCTGCCACGCCACGACGTCCCAACGCACTGCTGCGTGGATCTACCGCCGGCCTATGGTTCTACGGACGGTTACGTGAGCGCATCACTTTAGAACATTAGCCTCTAGACTGCGTGCTTAAGTTTAAGGGATCCCTGTTGTTTGTGTGTGTGTGTATTGTCGCGAGAGTTCGGATACTTTTCTTAATATATGTGTGTTTACCAGACGTACTGTGTTTGGCTCCTTCCTTCACCGCACCGCACATGAATTAAAGTGACGTTCCTTTAATCATTCACTACATTATCTGGCGTCCGCGAGACAGGACTAAGCTCTCATAACAGCTTTTGAGAGCCTCACTTTGTTTATGTGCGGTGGTTGAAGATGGATGCCGAAAAGCTGATAGGTCTCGGTAAAGAGTTAGGACTCTCAGGCAAGGCACTCCAGCAGTGGGTAGATAAGGAGCGCGAAAGAGAACGCCAGGAGTATGCGCTAAGGCGGGATGCAGCAAAAGAAGATCACGAGCGGAAGTTGCAGCGACAAGCTGGAGAGCGACAGTTGCTAGAGCTTCGACTGCGCGTGCAGGAATCGCAACAAGCTAGTCAAGCAGTCCCCGCCGAACCAACGAATCGCGACGCAAGCAATCAAGGGTTCCGAAGCCCGCACAAGCTTATTCCTGCGTTCAACGAAGCCCGTGATGAGCACGATGCTTACATTCAAAGGTTCGAGCGAGTGGCCACGAACCAGGAATGGCCTAGAGATAAGTGGGGCCTCTTCTTGAGCTTGTGCCTAACGGGGGAAGCTCTGTCGGTAGTTGGACGCATGTCCGCCGAAGATGCGACTGACTTTGAAAAGCTCAAGTCTACATTGCTCCAGAGATTCCGGTACACAGAGGAGGGCTATCGCGTCAAGTTTCGAGAGGCCAAACCGGAAAATGGCGAAACAGGACGTCAATTTGCCGGTAGATTGCTGGGGTATTTTGACCACTGGCAAGAGATGGCGAAAACCGAAAAAACGTATGACGTCTTGCGATACCGCGTTGTCCCGGAGCAATTCCTGGTCCAGTGTAACCAGAAGCTCGCGGTATTTTTGAAAGAGCGGGGTTGCAAAGATCTGGACCGCTTGGCCGAAACAGCTGATCACTACCTCGAAGCTCAAGGCCTGACCCACCTGGCTAGAGGTAAAGAGGAAAGTGCATATACGAAGAGTGGGACCACAGCCAAAGAGCCATCAAGCGCTCAGGGAAAGCCCCACTGCTTCATATGCAACAAGCGAGGACACAAGCCATCAGAGTGCTGGTCGAGGTCTACGGGAAGCAAATCCGCGACCGGTTGGAAAGGAAAGAAACTGGAGAGCTTTCCCAAAAATACAAAAGACCTCAACCAGGCTTCGTGTTCCCTTTCTCAGCCTGGCCAGACACCGAGAGAGACAAACCACCATGATCAACCCAGAGATGTTGCAGACAAGGAAGAGTCCTGTCATGAAAAGATCAGTTCGGGTGCGCGTAGCGTGGTTGGGCCGAAACGTCGACCAGGAGGTATGCCTACCGCGCAAGGGTGTCTAGAAGGACAACCAATAACTGTACTCAGAGATACCGGTTGCGACACTGTCGTGGTAAAGCGCGCACTCGTTCCGTCCAATAAGTTCACTGGGGAAACGCGAACTGTCTATTTATTAGACAGTTCGGCCCATTACCTTCCAGAAGCGAGAGTGGAAATCGACTGCCCCTTTTTCAAGGGCACCGTGCTTGCCATATGCATGGAGCAGCCACTCTGTGATGTTGTATTGGGCAATATTCACGGTGTCTACCCCTCTCTTGTACTGCCTGAAAGCAGAGATGACAACACGAAGGTGACTACGCTCGATTCAAGAGAAAGGGCAGACGACCGCTCTCATGACAATGAAAATGCTGACTACGTTCATGACTGTGACACGGCTGCTCTTTCAAGATCTATTTCACGAAAAGCGCCGAAGTTGCCAGTAGCCAGCGCCAACCCGTTAGACGTCGATCCTGAAGCATTGGCGACATTGCAGAAGGAGGATCCAAGTCTCAGCGGTTGCTTCGCGGACGTGGGCAACACCAGAACGACGCGATCCACCACCTTCATCCTCTCCAACGACCTTCTCTTCAGGCGTTCCGCCACACATAGTGAAGTCGACCAGCTGGTTGTTCCGAAGAGCCTTCGAGCATCAGTATTGAAGATTGCACACGAAGGAATCCTTTCCGGGCACCAAGGGAGAAAGAGGACAGCGGACAGGGTTTCTGAAGAGTTTTACTGGCCTGGCATGCAAGCTGAAATTACTCGCTACGTCAAGTCATGCGACAATTGCCAGCGGACCATTCCAAAGCACCTGGTTGGGCGTGTGCCTCTTGGAAACATGCCAGTCATCAATACGCCTTTCCAGCGCGTCGCTATCGATATCATCGGTCCGCTATCACCTAGATCGACCAATGGTAATCGATATGTTCTCACAATGGTTGACTTTGCAACGCGGTACCCAGACGCAGTTGCTCTGCCAAGCATCCAAACTGAAAGGATCGCCGAGGCGTTGCTTGAGATCTTTTCCCGCGTTGGAATTCCACGGGAAATAGTTACTGATCGAGGTACACAATTCACCTCGCAACTTATGAAGGAGTTAAGCCGCCTGCTTTCGTTTAAGCAACTACCGACGACGCCTTACCACCCAATGGCAAATGGCCTAGTGGAACGATTTAATGGAACGCTAAAACAAATGATCCGAAGAATGTGCCAAGAAAGCCCCAAGGATTGGGATTGGTATTTGGCCCCACTTTTGTTCGCGTACCGAGAAGTCCCACAAACGAGTTTGGGCTTCTCCCCCTTTTGATCTTCTTTACGGTCGCTGCGTCAGAGGACCAATGGCTATCCTCAAGGAGCTCTGGTCAAGAAGCCACTTGGATCAGGAGACAAAGACGACCTACGGCTACGTGGTAGAGCTGCAAGAACGGTTGCACGAGACGTGCCGGTTCGCCCATGAGGTACTTCGAAGATCGAAGGCTACACAGAAGCAGTACTGTGATCGCATGGCGAAGGCACGGCACCTCTCCGTGGGAGACAAAGTGCTCCTCTTACTACCGTCAGAGAACAACAAGCTCATCTTGACGTGGAAAGGACCTTTCACCATCACTGAGAAAAGAAGCGACAGTGACTTCGTCCTTGACTTGGGTACGCGCCAATGTACCTTCCATATTAACCTACTCAAGAAGTACGAGGAGAGAGACTCAGGCTACTCCTCATCATCGGCAGAACAAAAAACTGCTGCTGCCTTCAGCACTCGTGAAAACGTAGAGAACGACCCCCCGTTTATCGTACTGCAGCAAAAAGAAACGTATCAGGACGTGAAAATTGACACGGACTTCCCGGTGGAGCAAAGCGACGAAGCTAAGGAAGCGTTGCGTGCATTCCAACACATATTCTCGGATGTACCTTGAAAGACACATCTCGTGGAGTGCCAACTAAGACTTACCACCGACGCCCCAGTGCACGTCCGTCAATATCCGGTGCATTTTGCAGTCGAAAAAGCTGTAGAAGATGAAGTCCAAGAAATGCTGAAGCAAGGTATCATTGAACCTTCGCACTCACCATACCAGTCGCCGGTGGTAGTAGTGAGGAAAAAAGATGGCAGCACGTGGTTGTGCATCGACTTCAGGCAATTAAATCGAGGGACCATCATGGACAACGAGCCAATACCGAGGGTAGACATGATGTTCGCCAAACTGGGAAAGAGTCGTTACTTCTCAAAATTTGACTTCACGAAAGGCTATTGGCTGGTGCCAATGCAACCAGAGAGCAAATATATGACCGCTTTTCAGTCATCATCCGGTCTCTATCAGTTCCGATTCATGCCGTTCGGCATAAAAACTGCGCCAGCTGTTTTCACACGGCTGATGAGGAAAGTAGTGCATGGTATTCCCCATATCTACCACTACTTTGATGACGTCTTGATTGCCACAGAAATGTGGGAGCAACACGTACATACTCTCCGACAATTTCTCCAACAAGTCAGAAGCGCTGGCCTAACCATTAAACCATCCAAAAGTGAAGTTGGCTTCACTTCTGTGAAATTTCTGGGACATATTGTCGGCCACGGTGTGTTACGTCCACAGGTAGAGACGCTAGAGAAAATCGAAGCCGCTGAGAGACCGACCACCAAGAAGGAAATCCGCTCATTCCTGGGCCTACCGGATACTACCGGGACTTTGTGCCAAATTATTCTGAAGTGTCGGCACCTCTCACAGAAATGACTCGTAAACGGGGCCCTGACAAGCTCCTCTGGGAGGCTCGTCACCAGGAAGCCTTTGACAAGCTACGAAAATTGCTTTCTGCGGAGCCGATTCTATGCTCTCCAGATTTAGAGCAGCAGTTCGTGCTACGTACAGACGCATCCTCGACAAGTCTCGGAGCTCTCTTACTACAACGCCACGATGGAGTTCTACACCCCGTCGCATATGCAAGTCGGAAACTACTGCCAAGAGAAGCACGCTACTCTACTATAGAACGGGAAGGCCTTGCCCTCGTCTGGGCCATACAAAAGTTTCACGTCTTTCTCTATGGCAAGCGCTTTTTATTGCAAACAGATCACGCTCCACTTTCATACATCAATTCCGCCAAGCATGTGAACCACAGGGTGCTCCGCTGGAGTTTGTTAATCATGCAATGTGACTTCACTACAGAGTATATTAAATGCAGCGACAACATTGGAGCCGATTACTTAAGCAGAGTATCGTAGACATTTTATTTCCATGTGTAAATAGTTCTTTTTTCGCCTTGTACTCGCGTCTGTGCCCTTTCGTGATGCCTGAACGGTGCTAAAAACTGTGAACAGTGACCTGTGTGTGTGTTGTGTGACAGTGAGACGCGCCCTCGTTCTGCAAGGCGACTCTACAGAGCAAAGTTGTTTGAAATGAAACCTCTCTTGAGTGAGGGGTAGACGGCGTTCCGAGATAATGTAGTGAAGGATTAAAGGAACGTCACTTTAATTCATGTGCGGTGCGGTGAAGGAAGGAGCCAAACACAGTACGTCTGGTAAACACACATATATTAAGAAAAGTAACCGAACTCTCACGACAATACACACACACACAAACAACAGGGATCCCTTAAACTTAAGCACGCAGTCTAGAGGCTAATGTCCTAAAGTGATGCGCTCACGTAACCGTCCGTAGCGCCATAGGCCGGCGGTAGATCCACGCAGCAGTGCGTTGGGACGTCGTGGCGTGGCAGGATGAACAGCCGGACGAGTGGTGGCGGAGCACACGTTCTGTCAGGAAGGCGCCAGCCCGTGCAGGAACCGGCGAAGTACTGGGCAGGAGGCAGGCCCGGTGGACCAGCGTTCGCAGGAGCGCGACCCGTAAGGAGGCTGCCCAGCGGTTCGCCCGGGTAGCCCTCGCCAACATGGATGGCCCTCGAACGCTGTCTGCTTGCGTGGCCGCTACCCCAGCACTGGCTGCTTCGTCTTCCTTTTTTTCTCCGCCGCCACCACCACGCGCTCTCTTTTCGTCCGCAACGTGCCGCATTCCTCGCTGCCTTCTCCATCTTCTTTCTTCTTTCACCACAGGCCTGCTGCAAGAATTTCGTTCTTCTTTCGATGTCGAGCAAACTTCTCTTGGTCGCACGTCCGCTGTTACACATCGCATCGACACTGGCGCCCAGCCACCGTTACGGCAACGTCCATATCCCGTGTCGCCTGCCGAACGTCGACGTAATTCGGCCCTCGGACAGCCCATGGGCGTCTCCTGTTGTTCTCGTTGCGAAGAATGACGGTTCTGTGCGGTTCTGTGTGGACTACCGCCGCCTCAACAAGGTCACTCGTAAGGACGTGTATCCACTACCGCGAATAGACGACGCGATTGACAGCCTGCAAGGAGCAGAATTCTTTTTCAACTCTCGATTTGCGCTCAGGGTACTGGCAAGTACCTATGGCTTAAGACGCTCGACCGAAGACCGCCTTTGTCACGCCCGACGGCTTGTACGAATTCAACGTCATGCCGTTTGGGCTGTGCAATGCGCCCGCCACCTTTGAGCGCATGATGGATACCGTTCTGCGCAACCTGAAATGGCACACGTGCCTGTGCTACCTCGACGACGTCGTCATTTTCGCTCCGGACTTCTCCACGCATCTTTAGCGCCTGCGGCCAGTTTTGACGCGCTTGAGTGACGCCGGTCTGCAACTGAACCTAAAGAAGTGCCGATTTGCTGCGTGGCAGCTGACAATACTCGGCTACGTCGTGTCCAAGGACGGAGTTCTCCCCGGTCCAGCCAAGCTTCGGGCCGTGACCGAGTTCCCAAAGCCGACGTCCGTCAAGGAACTGCGCAGTTTCGTAGGACTGTGTTCCTACTTTCGGCGCTTCATTCGAAACTTCGCGACGATCATATCACCACTGACGAAGCTCCTTGGAAGTAACGGGCCCCTTGATTCGTGGTAATCCGAGTGCGACGACGCATTCGCCAAGCTCCGCCATTTGTTGACGTCCCCTCCCATACTGCGCCACTACGACCCTACGACCCCAACGGAGGTCCACACAGATGTCAGCGGTGTGGGCCTCGGTGCTGTCCTGGCGCAGCGCAAACCCGGATTCCCCGAATATGTCGTGGCATACGCAAGCCGTACGCTCACGAAGCCGAGACAAATTACACCGTCACGGAAAAAGAGTGCCTGGCGATCGTCTGGGCCCTTACAAAGTTTCGACCCTTTTTGTATGGTCGCCCATTCGATGTCGTCACCGACCATCAAGCACTATGCTAGCTGTCGTCTTTGAAGGATCCCTCAGGGCGTCTCGCCCGCTGGGCTCTTCGCCTGCACGACTAACATCCGCATGCTGTACCGCAACGGACGCAAGCATGATGACGCCGACGCCCTCTCGCGCTCCCCTCTGCCTGACGACAAAGCCCCTGCTCAGTATCTTCCATTGCTGTTTCTGTCATTGATGTGCATATCATCGCTACCGAACAGCGCAAGGATAATTGGATCGCCCCGCTGATCGACCTGCTCTCTGATCCGTCCACAACACCATCCACTCGCTCCTTGCGTCGTCAAGCTCACCATTTCGCCATACGTGACGGCCTGCTGCATCGACGCAATTACAAAGCCGACGGCCGGCAGTGGCTACTCGTGATACCCCGCAGTCTGCGGTCGGAAATATGTGAGTCATTCCACTCTGATCCACAATGCGCGCACTCTGGGGTGTCGAAAACTTACTACCGCATTCGACAACGCTACTTCTGGCGAGGGATGTACCGCTACGTGCAGAAGTTCGTTCGCTCCTGCCTCGACTGCCAACGCCGCAAACCGTCAACACACATGTCCCCAGCCGGTCTACAACCGTTACCTTGCCCTGACCGTCGGTTTGGGTGCGTGGGTATCGATTTGTATGGACCACTTCCTCTGACGTCGGCTGGTAACCGCTGGGCCATCGTCGCCGTAGACCAGCTGACGCGATACGCCGAAACCGCCGCCCTCCCTGCGGCTACTGCGCGCGATGTTGCCTCCTTCCTGCTGCATCGATTCATACTGCGTAACGGTCCACCCCAGGAGCTTCTCAGCGATCGAGGCCGTGTCTTCCTGTCGGAAGTCGTCGAAGCCATCCTCACGGAGTGCCATTCTATCCACCGAAAAACTGCTGCTTACCACCCGCAGACAAATGACCTCACCGAACGCTTTAACCGCACCTTCGGCGACATGCTTTCGATGTACGTCGCCGCCGACCACACGAATTGGGATGCTATACTGCCCTTCGTCACCTACGCTTACAATACCGCCCCTCAGAGCACTACTGGTTTTTCACCCTTCCTCTTACTATACGGACGGCACCCGTCGCACACCATCGACACGATACTCCTGTACACGCCGGACCCATCTGAGTGTGCCCCAATTTCTGACACAGCCAGGCTTGCTGAAGAGTGTCGCGAGCTCGCCAAGACCTTCGCGACGAAAGAACAAGAGCGGCAGAAGTGTATTCGTGATGGTTCCGCCACTTCTGAGCCCACGTTCCTCCCTGGAGCGCTCCTCTGGCTCTCGGTCCCTACTTCCGCAGCTGGCCTCTCTTCAAAACTACTGCCGAAATACCAAGGCCCCTACCGAGTCATCGAGCGCACATCTCCGGTCAAATACCTGATTGAACCCATCGAACAATCTTCGGACATGCGCCGTCGAGGGCGCGACATTGTCAACGTGGAGCGCCTGAAGGCCTACTATGACCCGCTCATAGTGAAAAGCTGATAGGTCGCCCGGCGGCTTCCTTTTCGTCCCCGGGGTAATTGTAGCGATGAATTGGAACCTAGAAATGGGTTGCACTCTCGAGAGCCTTCTAGTGGGTCATCTGCAAAAAGGACGCCGTTCGCGCTGAGAGTTCGTGCCTGGCCGTGGCTGTCGCCATTACGCAGTATCTCCGAGTACCGGCAAATAAACGCCTTAACAAATGATAAATATCCAACATCCGTACGATATATGTCATCTTCCTTCGATACCCTATGACATTCTCACGTGTAGCTCGTGCATAAGGGTGGAAGTAGAATACACTTAAACTTCTACCTATTTGGTGACGATGTAGCACACCGAACCACGTCATCTTGCTCTTCCTGTTCAGCGCAACCACCCTAATGCGGCTTTTTTTGTTCCACCACCGAGACGGTAGAAATATCGTCTTTGTGATTGAGCTATATATGCGCAGATAAAGATTTGTTGTTCGAAGTTGGTCTCGCTACGTGAAAGACGTTAGTTAAAGCTGATCACGAAACAAAGGCGGCGGCGGGCATGATCTTCTATATGGCCTCGGTCACTTACGCCATGAAATTCTGTGGACAAGTGCAACGTGTTCGCTGCGTTTTGGGGAGCCGCACCCAGCTGACGGGTCTGCATAGGAGTAGAATGAACCCATAAAAAGTGCATGTGTCGATCAAGACTGGCATAAGAGGCCGTTTTGATGCTCCTCCACATAAAGTCCCTGGATATTTTTTTTGGAAAGTACCGTCTTTCTTTAAGCCGAGCAGCCGCGCCACGCGCCTTCCTCTCCCGCCTCTCCCGCCCGGAAAAGGTCACGAACATTGCGCCTGTTATCAGCGTGACATAGCATTCTTGATAGGAAGGTGGCGAGATCTGGGTTATATGGCCGGCGCCCGCACTGCGGCTGTTTGAGAGAGGATGTAGAGGAGGCTCGGCCTCTTGGGGGGAGGAGGGTCGGCCTGTTGAGAGATGATATGGAAGAGAGTGTCGCTACTTTCTATATTCAGGGGTTTTACCTCCACAGCCCCCCGACGGTAGCGGAAGATCTGCCGCATGTAGTCGCGCGGGCGATGGTTTCGCGCTAACCTTGAAGGGCAGAGCCTACTGCTGTTGGCAGCAATCGTTCACAAAGTAAGGGGCGTTCTCAGCCGTACAAGATGTATATTTGTGAATATTTGATGATGCTATGATGTTTATAATTACATGCAAACGTCACACACCTTAGTGAAGATCCCCGCTGTGTGGTCGGGCGCAGCGTACTTCGAGACCACGTACTGGATAAACCGGTAGAGGTATTACGTGTGCCGGTTTGCACGTTCGTTGGTGGGTGGTACAATGTGTTAATAAAAATCACAGACGTACGTTCCAAGCTCACGATAGGGTTATTATGAGAGCGGGTGTAGTGTCGCGCTCAGAAAATTTCGAAGAGCTTGAGTTTTATAACGTATTCCTAAATCAGAGCAGGTGGGCCTATATCATTTCGCATTTATGTGAATGCGCCGCCGCGGCCGGGATTTGATCCACTGATCTTCGCGTCAGCAGTCATCGTAAGCAGACGACTACCACAGTGGGATATGGCACCGTGTGGTCTACTTTAGCTTTGCTGAGCTGGAACGTTTTTTTTTATGACAATGTTTTGGTAGAGCGTCAGGGGTGTTTTTCAATATAAGTTACTTATATATTCAGAATAAAACTTACATAACAAGAAAGCCGGCAGATCCCACGCACTGTGTGAATCGATGTAACGCGAAGCAGCCAGGAAGGAGCAAATCCTGCTTTACAAAATTTGCATGTCATGTTTGACATGTTAGGACCTGTCATTTATGTTCGTCATACAGTCACGTCGCGCAATATCGATTTTGGTGTATATCAAGCTAGCGAACTGGACGCAAGCGCACCATGAGCGTGGCATGTAAATGGCGTAGTAGATGACACGCATGCCAAGATGTTTATGTTACCACCTGCCACTTATGTTCGTTATACAGTCATGTCACTCAATACCAAATTTGGTGTATATCAAGCTAACGAAACGGCCGCGAGCGCGCCATGAGCGTGGAATGCAAGTCATGTCACTAATGACATGTCATGATTTTCATATTACCACTTGTCATTTATGTTCGTCATACAGTCACGTCACTCAATCCCAAATTTGGTGTATATCAAGCTAACGAAACGGCCGCGAGCGCGCCATGAGCGTGGCATGCAAGTCATGTCGCACATGACAAGTCATTATTTGCATATTGCCACCTGTCATTTATGTTGGTCATACAGTCACGTCACTCAATCCCAAATTTGGTGTATATCTAGCTAACGAAACGGCCGCGAGCGCACCATGAGCGTGGCATGTAAATCATACTTTTCATGACAAGTCACTCATGATTTTCATGATATGACCAGCTATATACGTTCGTCATAGAGTCATGTTATGCCATACCAAATTTGGTATAAATCCCATTAACGATACGGCCGGGAGAGCACAAAGTCGTAGGCGGCTAGATAGATAGATATCCAGATAGCTAGATAGATACGCTCAAAGTCGCCGAAGTTCGCTAAGAAATGCTTCGCATTTAATACGGAAGATATCCATTACGAGCGCAATATTTAGTGAGTGACATAAAATATCGAGATCGCTGGGGTGAGGATTGTGGTTATTGTTCTAACATCTTTTCGCTCTGCTGGATAATAAGGTCCTCGCGCTACAGAAATCGCCAAAGATAACATGGTTTTTGTAAAAATATATATATTGGATTCACACTGTGCATTCTCTTCAAATGCGAACTAAGATGCCTATTGCGCATAACGCAAAAGTTGGGAGCAGGCGGAGTGGCGTTTTATATAGTGTTTGTACATATAAGCCAAAGCCATGATTCGACGGCATTTAATTCTATCTAGTAGAATGTTTTATGCAGCGATAAAGTTACGTAAACAATCAGTTTTGCTACAAGGGCGAAGCGATGACTGCAATAGCAACAACTTTGAATGCCGTACGCTGAAAGGCTTGCAGCACGCAGCTCAAACACAAAGCAGGACGCACATGTATAGACATGTATAGACAGGACGAGCGAACTTCGGCAGGACCACAATTGTTAGTTCGCGCTCGTCCTGGGTATACCTGTCTGTTCGGTTCATGCGTCCTTTCTTGTGTTTGAGGAGCGCGCTGCAAGCGTCGTCGACTCTTCACCATGAACTAGCCCCTACTATGACAGTCGTAGCTAGCAGCCCACTCCTCTTGAACTTGTCCTCGCTGGAGTCTCAACGGACTCTAGGGAAACGGGGCCTCGCCATGTGGTGTCCCGGACTAGGGATGCCAACAATGTAGCGGGGTCATGCTCTGCCCCCAAACTCTCCGTTTTCTCTTTCTCTGCAGTAAATGCTTTCATATCTCTCCCTCCCTCTCCTTTCGCAAATGCGCCCACCCAGTGAGTGAAGTGACCTTCGCGCGGCCTTCAGCTTCCGCGCCAACTGCAATGAAAGCACAACGCGTAAAAACATTCCCCCCCTCAAGCGATTAGCACGCGAGCAGGGGAGACCATGGCCTGTAGGTCAGAGTGATCGCCGTAACAGAGTGATTAAAAAATGATGCGCAAGTATAGAAGCACCGAACACTGCAAGGGATAAAATCACTACTATACGCACAGGTTCATGCGTGTAGAAGTTTACCAAGTAGATTTTTTAAGTATATTATTTCTGCTGGGACATACACAATTTCGTGGTTTTGCTGCGGGACAGCAAGACTCGTTTATATGATGTGTTCGCACCAACGCCCTTTCGCCACCATGACTAGGACGTGATGAATTTGGAGGCCCGGCTTTCTATTGATTCTAAGTTGTTAAATAGTAATCCTAGGTTAAGAAAGGGAAAATAGACAACCACCCGTTTGTAGCGCGAAGCCACAAGGAAATCCATACGGAATTCTCAGAAAGACAAGCTTCTTAGCTGCCGAAAAATTCATCCTGGTCTGGGGTTCGAACCCGGGACCAACGCCTTTCCGGGGCGGTCGCTCTACCAATTGAGCTAACCAGGAAGCTAGCAATTGGCAGCGCGAGGGCGAATTCATCGACAACTCGAAGCACATGGACACAAGTAATGCAAATGAGTTCTGCGGAAGCCCGCAAGGTGGCGGAAGGTTTAAGAAAGGGAAAAATAGACATCCACCAGCTACAAACGGGTGGTTGTCTATTTTCCCTTTCTTAACCCTTCCGCCACCTTGCGGGCTTCCGCAGAACTCATTTGCATTACTAGTAATCCTAGGTGTGCGCTTTAGATATATCTCACGGATTTCGCTAAAATCTCAGAATCCGGACATTGCTGCAGTCGGCAGAGCTGAGCGAAAATTAATGTTTTTCTGTTTGTGCTGTTGATCAGGGTTCGGAAACCTGGGGCCCGCGGGCCGCATGCCGCCCACGCCGTTGTATCATGCGTTCCCTGGGCACGATATCACAACTCCCCCCTCCCCCCTGTCACTTCCTATCTGAATGCCGATATGGCAGTTTTGACCTCTGATAGGGTAAGACAAGAACAAAGAAAGATCGCTTCCAGTTGGCATTGCACCCCGAGTCCCACATCTTCACAGCTAGCCAGGTGATGTCTTGACTTCCTTTATTCACACAGGATGAAAATGCGGGAAGGAAGATTCTTTTTGGAAATATTAGTTCACGGAAGGACCTTCATCGATGAATCCCCAAGTGTGTTAGTTTTGTAGATGATTGTCAATTTACCTAAATTCTTTGTTATTGCATGCAACCCCTCCCCCCTAGTTTTGCAATGCGGGAATCTTCGGCTCAGCTTCATGCAACCTTTGGCCCTGAGCATCAAAAGACTTCCGATCCCTGCTATGAATGACGCAGTTACGATTTCTGAAACAGAAGTTTCGAATGCCAAACCAGAATTTATATTGAGTCATATAGTTGCGAGGGCAAAAATAAAGTTGCCGGTTCTTCGACAATGTAAACAACTGCATTTTAGGTAGGTTCCTGGAAAATGATTATTGTAAAATCAGCATAAAATAAGGTATCAGCTACATTCCGCGAGCTACATTTTTTTTCTTCCTCTTGCTTGTGGACAAGAAATGGTGGTGACATACGTACGTTTTGAAGCGGCCGGTAAGGTCAACAGCTCTATTTAGCGCAGTCGCGCACATCTGTACTCACCATATTTAGCTTTTATACTAAGGGGTTCCTTGGGCGCTGTTGAGCAAAATATCGTAGGTCATAGAAAATAACGAAAAAAAAAAGTGCTTCAACAAAAACTAAAGGAGAAGGTTCCTCGTAACCACACGGGGCCGCACATCCGCCTTTGTTTTGCTTTCACCGTTCAACATACACATGGCAAATGCACGTTTGAGCCCACAGGGGCACGATATATTGCTGATGGCGTCACCGCGACTAAAATATGTGGGAATCAACGAACAATCATTGCTTTCCAGCGACCGAAATTTCCTGCTGTTTCACAGTGTTTTTCATACGGTGAATACAGAAAACTCTTCGGTATGAAATCCTACAGTTGCTGTCTTGCTTTGTTTGCCGAAGGAAATTAAAAAAATTACCAATCTGCCAATATGAAGACGCGTTCATACTGGACATTGATTGTCCTGGTCACCGGTGACGAAATCGCATTACAAAATGATAGACCCTATAAAGTGCATTTTTAGTAGTGATGCTGTTTCTTTATTACTGGAGCGATATGGTAAAGTTACTGAGGATGCGAAGATCGCGGGATATAATCTTGACCTAGGCGCCCACATTTCGACGGACGTGAAGCGCTAGAGGCCCGTGTACATATATTTAGGCGCACGTTAGAGAACCCCAGGCGGTCAAAATTTCCGGAGCCCTATGTCCTCCGTTATAATTACATCGTGATCTTCGGTCGTTGACTACGGATATTTGTTCTGGGCGGGTCTAATAAGTGTATGCGCGGGGTACACACCAGCTCTCGTGAAATATACTGTATCAAGTTTTACATACCGTGAAAGTAACATGTCCATTTACAGTGGAACCCCGGTGATACGATCACGGCTTGTACGAATTTCGGGGTGATACGAATTTTTCTGTGGTCCCGGCCAAGGCCCATTAGCCTTCAATGTAATGGAGTGCGGTTGTTGCGAACGGATTTTCACCCCGCGATGTTTGATACGAACGTAAAGCTACCATTCAGGTAGGAACAGGCGGTGCCCGCGCTGTCGCGGAAAACAAGGATATCATGCGCGGGAACGGGAACCCTAGCGCGGGCATGTACGCGCACCTGCCCACACTCCGATTTGCACGGGAGGCTCCCAAATTTCGAGCAAACCTCCCAATTGTGCAGGCACATATCTCCCGAAAATCATCCCCAACACCATCGCGATAAGAAAATAACAAGAAATTTCAGTGCTTCAAAACTTTTCTGGCCTTCAACAATCGCTTACCAAGCGTTCCTTAGGTCACTTTCGCTGTACTGCTGTCGCGTCACGTTAAAAAGCGTACTTTGACTCGGAAGGGGCTACTAGCTGTCACGGGTCACAACACATCTGGTACGCTAATTACACATGCGCGCACGCGCCTTATATTTCCATGTACGTACGATCGTTGACATCTCAAAATTTTATTGGCAATCATTCAGAGCAGTTCATGACGTTCCTGCGGCCCTGAGAAACAATAAAAGAAAACGTGCGCCAGCTTTATTTTGTCGCATAGTAATTTTCCATGTTTTCTGGTGATACGAATTTCGGATGATACGAATATTTTTGGTGACCCCGCGAGATTCGTATCACCGAGGTTTCACTTAGTATATATTGAACTACCTTTTTGTGATTAGTCAAGTCATAACGTTAACTTTAAAGTTATTGTCATATAGTCTTCGAATGTGCTCGTGGAGTCATGTGTACACATTTTGCCATTTAATCATTTGTAATACTACGTATTCACTATGTATGATCTTTTATTATTGTGATGGCCCCTCACGGAATCTATTTTACCAGGCCAGTTAAGACTTTTTAAATGACTAAATAAATAAATAAATAAATAAATACGGAGCGCAGTGGAAATTGGAGTCAAAGCTAAAAACGGACAGCATGTTATTCGGCACATTGAAGAGCATATGCTTTATTTCCTGGGGATTCTGAAGGAATAGCCTCGACGATTGTCAGACGAAATAGCACATGGAGATCGTACTTTTTTTTCACTGACCCCTTTGATACTTTGGACATACAATGCTTGTTGTCAGCCTTTATGGAATCCCTTTTGCGGGTAAGCACGCGACAATAAATGTTCAGTATTTTGGTGCGTACCGTTTTGCTCTAAAATTTGCATAAATAGCCGGCTGGGTGATTCCACGAGAGATCGAACATGCATGTCCGGTCGATATTTTTGTTTTGTCTGGGTTTTTTATATGTTATGCGGGCACATTTAAAGTGCACGGAACCGAAAATTTTATTTCCGAAAAACGCTCCGAGCGCGAGAAAAAAATATTTGAAGGTGGCGGCGCGCGCGTCTTGGTTTTGCTCACCGCAATATTTTTGGATTTCGCGGCCGAATTTAATGCGAACTGTAAACGTGGCGCCGAAATTTTTTCGTGTTGGTTTTAATAGGCATTGCTGTGAACTACATCCATGCTTTTTTGATGCTGTGCTCTAAACGAAAAAAATGTAAAAAAATGGCAAACACGGCCCAAATCGAAAATGTTTGCTAAGTTTGATGCGTCTTCGCCCGTTTGCTATTTTACACAGAAACTTCAGAACTCTGCCACGCATAGTAAAAGGCCGTTGAAATATTTCTGCAAAAGATCGTTTTTCTACAAGCAGCGTAAAAAAAGAAAATAATTGTTAAAAAGCAAGTTTTTTCAAAAAAAGCCCATTTTCAAAAAACAAAATAAAAAAAACCCCGGTCTCAATTTTGACGAAAATTTTTTATCGAAAAGCGCTTATGTCAATCAATGCACGGTTTTAATATCATATGTCCTCATTTGCTTTGTTAACGAGATATAATGGGCCAAAGTGACCCTTGCTGTGTGTTCTCACTTCAGTGATTTTGATGGTTGTTATCAGCTTGCATTGTGCCTAAATATACAGTACTAATTATTTTGCTGCGGCGAAAGTTCACTCTAGTGGCCCGTCTTCAGGAAAAATGTAGTCTCAGATTTTATTTGTGTCTAGCGTGTGCGGGGGGTGGGCTGCTTCCGCTCTTTAAAGGACTACGCGTACACAGTTTGCAGCCTTCAACCTCGCCTACAAGCATCAGAAGAAAGGTGGACGCACCTGTTCAACATATTAATCGCTTCATGTTCATCAGGAAATGCTTGGTCTACCTCATCGCGGTTCTCAGATCTAGATAGGTTTTAAATAAGACGCGTAAGTCAATGCCAGTACACCTCTGTCGCGAATATCCGCAGTTGCTGCCTGCAGCCTCGCCTTACCCCGCCATTATTCGCTAATCAGGAGCACGCGAGACACCGAGAGCACATGCTTTAGATGACTTTGCCAAAACTCGCCTTGCACACACACAAAAAAGGCATCTGTATGCAGCGACAAGCTACCTTAATTTGTAACTAAATGCCACACGCCGTGTTACGGAGGTGCTTCCTCACTGCCTGCTTCCCTTCCGTTACGTGCTTTGGATGCTCTAACCATCTTATCTATTCGATGCACACTGTGCCTAAATAACATTTGTGAAAAGTTATCTCGGCCAATTCTGAGCCGTTAATATCCCTTCAAGCAATCTCATGTTTTCGGCGTCGCAGATAACGTCATCTTGCATCATCTCAACCTTTACCGCAACGTTTCACCGCCAGAAAACGTGCGGTGCGGCATGATTAAGACACAAGTGGCCGAAGCTGCCCAATTTATGATGTTTTGTCGGTAATTTTCCTAAAGTGCTTTCGCACGTCGAGAACAGTAGGGATTACTGATGGCTCCAGACGTATAAGTTATTCTTAATTTCGACTACGAGTGTGGCCCACACATTAATTGTCGTAGTACAAAGCCTTTAGACAGACAAAGCCTTGGTCATAAAGCGTGAAAACATGAGCAAATTTGGAAACTTTTTCACGACAGCAGCGCATAAGTGAGAGAATGAGTGTGGCGCTGTTCAGTGTAAACGTATCGACTTGGTCTGTTCACTGCAAACGTACGATGCGCGTGATCCAAGGCTGGGTCCGAGTATTCTGTGGCAATTATTTACGTGTTCACAAGAAGAAGATTGTCGAGAAAAACATTGTCGTTGCGTAAATGGTTTTCTTTTTTCTTTTTTTTTTTGCCATTACTGTTTTTGTTGTTGCCTACCTTCGGAGGCCACTGCCACATATGATGAGAATATTCGCGACAGAGGTCTACTGGCATTGACTTACGCGTCTTATGGAAAACCTGTCTACATCTGAGAACCGCGATGAGGTAGACCAAGCATTTCCTGATGAACATGAAGCGATTAATATGTTGAACAGGTGCGTCCACCTTTCTTCTGATGCTTGTAGGCGAGGTTGAAGGCTGCAAACAGTGTACGCGTAGTCCTTTAAAGAGCGGAAGCAGCCCACCCCCGCACACGCTAGACACCAATAAAATCTGAGAATACATTTTTCCTGAAGACGGGCCACTAGAGTGAACTTTCGCCGCAGCAAAATAATTAGTACTGTATATTTAGGCACAATGCAAGCTGATAACAACCATCCAAATCACTGAAGTGAGAACACACAGCAAGGGTCACTTTGGCCCATTATATCTCGTTAACAAAGCAAATGAGGACATATGATATTAAAACCGTGCATTGATTGACATAAGCGCTTTTCGATAAAAAATTTTCGTCAAAATTGAGACCGGGGTTTTTTTTATTTTGTTTTTTGAAAATGGGCTTTTTTGAAAAAACTTGCTTTTTTTAACAATTATTTTCTTTTTTTACGCTGCTTCTAGAAAAACGATCTTTTGCAGAAATATTTCAACGGCCTTTTACTATGCGTGGCAGAGTTCTGAAGTTTCTGTGTAAAATAGCAAACGGGCGAAGACGCATCAAACTTAGCAAACATTTTCGATTTGGGCCGTGTTTGCCATTTTTTTACATTTTTTTCGTTTAGAGCACAGCATCAAAAAAGCATGGATGTAGTTCACAGCAATGCCTATTAAAACCAACACGAAAAAATTTCGGCGCCACGTTTACAGTTCGCATTAAATTCGGCCGCGAAATCCAAAAATATTGCCGTGAGCAAAACCAAGACGCGCGCGCCGCCATTTTCAAATATTTTTTTTCTCGCGCTCGGAGCGTTTTTCGGAAATAAAATTTTCGGTTCCGTGCACTTTAAATGTGCCCGCATAACATATAAAAAACCCAGACAAAACAAAAATATCGACCGGACATGCATGTTCGATCTCTCGTGGAATCACCCCGGCTGTGTTCAGATAAGAACGTCGGTGCATGTCCGCCGACCCCCTTTAATTTCGCCGAAAAAAATATATTTTGTTTTCCGATTCCCCAGGACCACAAAACCACTTTTGGTTTCGCGAGAAAAAATTTCACCTTCTTTAAAAAAATTCACAAGTCTCCACTGAGCCGCCACCGCCTCTTTCGGATTTCGCGAAAATGGGATTTCGATGAGACGCTACAAAAACACTATTGTAGCTGTAGGTCCAAAAAAATTTTCTCCACATACTACGGATAGTTTTTGTTGAGAAAAAAATTATTACTTTGCAGTTTTTATGTTGTTCTGTTAAGAAAAAAAATCGCGAAATCGACACAAAGCTCAATAATGCTCACATTTAAGATTTTTTTCCTCCGCAAGTATAAACGCCAGACTTCCCAAAGTTTTCAAAAATATTGCCATATGTTTGGTGAACAAGTGTGCTGAATGAAATACCTGAGAGTGGCTTCAAACGTTAACCAGAAATGTTCAACTGAGGACATGTCTCTCAAAATGCAATATTTTGAAGATCATTTAAAAAAAAACACCATCTTCGATTTTCTTCAAACTCTCCAGAATTAAAGCCAAGCACGTGTTCTAACTTAATCTGTAAAAACATGTTGCATTATTTTTGTGAGGTCGGAACTACAAAGCACGAAAAGTGGCCAAATTGACGTATAGTGAGTAACCACAACATTGAGCGAGCATGGAGCAATAGTTGCCATTATCGTTATTTTTAGGCCCTGAATGTCATCTGTTGTGCTCGAGGGACAACAGCTTGACAGATAAAACCAAAGAGTTGCGTTAAAGTGCAAATTTGTTCATTTGCGTGCGTGCACGCGTCGCAGTTTTGGTCCTCGTAAGGACTAACCGCAAGATTTCCAGAAATGTAGTCAAGTCGAGCTCTCGGAAGGAACTGTTTATTTACCCCTATTGTATACACAGGGAGTCATAGTCACGAGTCATAGTCAGACAAGTTAGACAGTCACAAACGTCACTGAAGCACTTGTGCGTATCTTGCTCCTGGTGAAGCAATCTTGTGCATACATCCCCTTTCGGCCTCAAGGAGGAGAACTTCGTGAGCTCCATCCCTGTGTCAGGGTGAGCCGCTGTAGACGAAATGTTTCCCAAATGGACCTGGTCATCAGCCGTTTTGAAACGTACTCTTTTTCTCATTTAGAAGTAATTGCAATGAAATCTTTCTTGTTTGGGCTTTGTTGGGTGGAGTTGAGCTCATCGTCAGTATAGTATTTCACTGCTGCCTGTATGTTTTCTGGCTTCAGCTTCGATCTGGTGTAGAGGTTCGGATTTGACCACACCCGGGTGTCTCTATTTTCTGGATTTCCGAATGAGGTGCCGAGTTGCGGATGGAATCATTTCTTGAATTTCTTGATGAGAAAGGATCACAGGGAGCAATGTCAGGAGGCGGCAGCGTTCATAGTATGATTCGCAGGTATCGAATGTGTGCTTTAGGTTGCGCAGCCACTCGCGACACGTGTTGCAGGTTTCCCCTGAAGGACCAGGTTCCTCTGTAGTGGCGTATGCCATTGTAAGGACAGCAGAAATTGTCCTGGAGATAGCGCCCTCGATCTCCGCTTTCTTACGCTTGCCGTAAGACACTCGGCATTGTGCTTTCACTTTCGCCGGAATTTTCAGAGTTGTCACGTCGGTTGTCTTAACGAGTACGTTTAGCTCTTCGACAGCAGTTTGTTCGGGAACAAAATTTGCGTCAGACTGAGATGCATCTGGAGACTCTACGGCGATCTGTTTCAAGCGGTTGAAACAGCTCTGGCACAAAATGTCGGTTTTTCTGATGGATGAGCCTCTTCTGGCATGCGCTTTCTTAGTAAGGCGACATTGAAATCTTTCACACATCGAAAGTTCCACTTGTAGGCAATCTTATTCGTATGCCTCTTTCGGTAGTCAGCGCAAAACGCTCGCTCTGAGCTCCACAACGTGGCCATCAATATCAGGGGAGCGTAATACGCGCACGCGTACTCACGTTCGTTCACCAGCAGAGGACTGCCGGGTTGTCGACGACGAAAGGAAGTGAAAGCCGACGTTCTCTTATTACTTCGACCTTTCTTAAGCGAGTTGAGCTGTTTCTTGTTTATGTCATTTTTTTAGGGACCGGGTGAGCGCAGTCGTGCTGCAGAAGCGCCGCTTGTGCCGACACGCACCGTCTGCGTTATCACATTACCGATGTGCCATGGGAAGCGATAAATATCCAGCGATGGATCCTCTCCAGCCACCTCCTTTATGAGGCGTACGCAGGCTCACATGCGCGAAAAATTTTGAAAGCGATTCCTGCGAAGAGTGCGACTCATTATCGCGGCATGCTCAGTGGCTGGGACCCGTGTAGAAGTTTTTGTGATTTGCGTAAAAAAATGTAGTAATAATTTCCTCTTCAAAACCAACTGTTCCTGTTTTATTCCTGACAATCCGTCAATCCACAGAAGACATTCGCGACCTAAAAATAACGATAATGGCAACTATTGCTCCATGCTCGCTCAATGTTGTGGTTACTCACTATACGTCAATTTGGCCACTTTTCGTGCTTCGTAGTTCCGACCTCACAAAAATAATGCAACATGTTTTTACAGATTAAATTTTAACACGTGCTTGGCTTTAATTCTGGAGAGTTTAAAGAAAATCGAAGATGGTGTTTTTTTTTTAAACGATCTTCAAAATATTGCGTTTTGAGAGACATGTCTTCAGCTGAACATTTCTGGTTAATGTTTGAAGCCACTCTCAGATATTTAGTTCATCACACTTGCTCACCAAACATATTGCAATGTTTTCAAAAACTTTAGGAAGTCTGGCGGTTATACTTGCGGAGGAAAAAAATCTTAAATGTGAGCATTATTGAGCTTTGTGTCGATTTTGCGATTTTTTTTCTTAACAGAACAACATCAAAACTGCAAAGTAATAATTTTTTCTCAACACAAACTATCTGTAGTATGTGGAGAAAGTTTTTCTGACCTACAGCTACAATAGTGTTTTTGTAGCGTCTCATCGAAATCCCATTTTCGCGAAATCCGAAAGAGGCGGTGGCGGCTCAGTGGAGACTTGTGAATTTTTTTTAAAGAAGGTGAAATTTTTTCTCGCGAAACCAAAAGTGGTTTTGTGGTCCTGGGGACTCGGACAACAAAATATATCTTTTTCGGCGAAATTAAAGGGGGGTCGGCGGACATGCACCGACGTTCTTATCTGAACACACTCAGCCGGGAAAGTGGCTATACATTTTCCTCGCTATTTGTCATGATTTTGGCTATTATTATGATTGTGAGAGAGGCAATCCACTACGGCCTCCCTCATAATCATATCATGGTTTTAGCGCGGAAAAAGCACAACAGTTATTCGTAATATCATAATTTCCCCTATACAATGTTCTTCACTATGTCTGAATCATTGGTGGGGAGCTTAAATGCTGCCAGTAGAAGGTCTAATCTTTGGTTGTCCTGTCAGGGCCTAGGAAGATTTCCGGGCTTTACGTTTATACACTTTCCCTTCCCGGTGTTGCTATAAGGACTGCCACTGTGCCTCGTGCGGCTTCGTATTAAAGCTTCGTAACGACCGGCTGCTTGAAATTTGCTGGGTTTCGACAGGTCTGGAATCGTTCGCAACATTTCGCATAAGCAAACGCGCCGACTCATGCCGTAATGTTACGTTCGTATCAATTTGCGATATTGAATATCACTTATTTCGAACATCAAACAGCTTATTCCGCGTGTGCTGTGTCATTTCACACATTCTTTCAGTAGAACTCAAACATAAATGCACGCCCAGTGCTTCGCTAAAAACAAACCACGCAAGAACGATGGGAAAGGAAGCTATCACGCTGGCCATAGATCACACTAATGACCGCTATATTATCAGTGGCTGAAAAACAGCAGTGCAAAAAAAATTGCAAACTGTAGTGTCTCTTCAGTGGCATTGTAAATCCTTACTAATGGCACGTCGCTGCAGACGTCCTCTAGTTTGCCACCGACACACTTATGCACAATGCGGCCGCAGCAATCCCCCCGCATATTCTTCGCTAGCTAGGCGCCAACTATCTCAACACATCACCAGGTGGAGCCTCTTACATGTTATGTGAAAACACCGGCTTTTTCCTTCACATGTACTATTTCACCTCCAGGCCCTCCAGTCTTCATCAGCCTAAATAGCCTCGCGCTTCTGCTTGAACTATGTCCTCCCCGTGCCACGAAATGAAAGTATAATGGAAGCATGTATTAGCTTGCACGATTGTTACAACTCAATAACATTAGTAACCATGTGAAGAATATCATGCCATCTTTATTCGGATATTTCCGAAGACTAGCTGATTTATTAGATGCAATAGCAGGAACCGATGTACGGCGGGAAGCAAAATCCTCCTTGGGAACCTTCTTGCTGGCAGCTACTTGAGCATGCGTTCATGTCAGGGCAACCAGTAGCACGACCTGCAATGTTTGGCGTCACCATTAGCACACGGAAATGTCGTCGGTCTCCCTTGTGCTTTGATTTTACGTAATGGGAGCGTGGTTGCCACTCCTCTTTAATTAAGCTAAAAAAATTTGCTTTACTGAACCAGTTTGTATCGTGACAAAACAAAACAAACACTTCATATAAGTGTATGTTTATATATTTATCTAGTTATGTGTGTATACACATGTTAGAGCCGCACGAAATACAACTATTAAGTGCGAATGAAACCGAACATTTGGAATTCCGAATACTGTAAGAAATTACTTTTGAGAAATAATTGCCTTTTCGACCAAACAGACATAAAAAAGAAAGTTTGTTTCACAGCAAATTATGTACAAGAAATTTATGCATTCTACAACACTTCTGATTTTCATTAGAAGACACGCAGTTAGTGTTGTAACGAAGAATGAATAGCAGCTTTGTACGCTCGGCGAGTAGTGACACCGTGTTGGAAATCAACATTACTCAGACAAGAAATCCGACGATCACTAGACACTCTAGTGCTGATGGGTGAAGCTTGTGATATTTTAATGCCTGAAGCATGCTTTAAGCATGCTGTTGGAAAAACAATGACAACTTATCACCACAATATTTTATGCATCATCTCAGAATAACCAAAAGTAATGCTGGGTCCGGTATTTTATACATTCATTCTTACATTTACAAAAGAACCCCATTATATGCAGCATTATAATTGCAATGGCATACTCGTTCGTGTATATAATTGCAAGCTCTAACACTATCCTTGACTACTGGAGCATCATTTTCCAAAACGCATTACACGGAGAAGGTGGTGCAATGAGTTCAATGAAACTATTGCATTATTTCAATACTTCTGTCGCCGCGTTAGAATACTGCGAGTGACAAAATCGCTTGGGATATAAATCGAATACTTATCTTCCTTACATTTATACATATATATGTATATATATATATATATATATATATATATATCCCCTTCAGACACGCATTATGATGTACTGTCCGGAAATGTCTAAACTTCGCACAACATAATTCTAAGGCACTCGTTATTACATTCCAAGAAAGAAAATGAAGAAGTATGTTGTTTTTTGCTAGCTTTGCTAATTAATCTTAATTAGCGTATAATTAAATATTTAATTATTCTGCAACCACTCCCGTACAATTTTTACATAAAAGAAGCTAAGCTTAGGCTCAAAAGGCACACGCAGTTCTTTTTTCGCTCTGTCCATTTTGAGCAATGAAAAATAATACTTAAGAAGTTGGTTCTGGAACGCGGCACGTCCACTGACCCGTCAATCATCGTAGTACCTCCACCAAAGTGATCGCCTGCAGTCATATGCAGCACATTGGGGTCAAGTCAAGACACGTTGACTATGTAGAAGGTTCAATTGATCCTATGCGAAATGTATCTTGCCCTTTCTTTCCCACTAGTCCGCGGAACTGGCAAAAACAAGTCGCGTCCACATATGTGGACGCTGTGTCTGAAAGGGATATATATATATATATATATATATATATATATATATATATATATATATATATATATATATATATATGTAGGGTGCTTTTTTTAAGCAATACAGATTTTTCCTAAAAGAACTACAATAGTGAGGCGCTTGTCGTCTTCGCAGCCAATTTCTAGGCCGAGGCGGAAAGATTTTGCTGCTAATTAAATCACTCGGAAATGAATAATTAAAAAATATTTTATTAACTTTTTTATTATCAATTTTAGGGCGGTTGTTTATATGGCCAAGTTGTTCTACGTCACAATTTATGGCGAACCTAGTTTTCAAAAATCGAAAATATCGCGCGTAGTTTCAGAGATACATCGTCGAATGAAAGTTTTCAGGGAAGTAATTGGAACTAGGAAGCACCGCCGTCAACGCGAATTTTGTGCTATGAAGTGTATATGCCCTCACTATTTAGCTTCACCTGGGAGAATATTACGATAGCATGAAAAACGGATGCAGAACAACAGTTTCTATCCAGTCTGTTACTTACGGACACGAGAATGAGGTGCAGGTCCGGCCGCCACGGTTCCACATTCAATGAACACAAACACTGCATGTATGTAATGCATAAGTTATTTTGGGGAAAAGACAGCGAGGACATCTCTTATTCAAGGATGTGCTCAAACTATGAAGGGTACAACTGACGAAACCACATTGACAACACGCGATGTCGTTGCCAGGAAGAAGCGCTGGTTGTATTTGAATGCCAATGCAACACTTGTGAGTTGAGATATGTGGCGCTTTAGAGCAGATAAAAAAGAAGAAATATTCATGCATGACTGATGAGCAATAGAACCTGAGCTACGTGAGATATGTTTTTTTTAATACGACAACACAACACAATGAAAAGACACAATGAAAACAACAAAAAGGCTTTGTTTTACATCAACTGTAGATTTGACGTGGTGTGTGAAAGATACATGGACCGCAGCTCGCAATATTAACTATTACGTACACTGTTTACAACATACGTACAAGAAACC
>JALIZH010014288.1:0-31191 GCA_030522465.1 Rhipicephalus appendiculatus | reverse complement strand
GGGACGCTTCGCAGGCGTTTGTTAACGAAATTGCGGCAGTGCTGTCGACGGCATCAACTCTGCGCTTTTGAAAGAAGCACGTGCAAGCCAGGGGTAGAATCAGCAAAAGAAGAAGAATCTCTTCGCACGAGTTGGTGCATCCATGAGTTGAGGAATCGTGGACCATTTATAGACGACGACAACGATGCAATACAATTCAGTTGTCTTAGTTACATATATATTTTTGTTGTTGTTTCTCTATAGGTTTTCTTTTCTCTTTTATTAATGTTGCGAGCTTATAATATTAATCTGTAATGGCATTCATTTGCAACCCTTTCCTTCAGTAAGTGAATTAGTTTCTTAAGCAAGACACCGTCCGATTCATGGCCTATCCCCAGGGGTGGGTTGCGCCAAGAGACTGAGGAACCAACCAACCAACCAACATTAAGACGTCGTTCTCCAGTATAGGACATTTCTCGTTGTGTAAAGCGCCTTTTAATTAGCGTGAGCCACACCAACACCGCAGGGTCCATGAAGCAACTAATACCAGAAGTCCCACACAAGGAGCGGACTATTCAGGTGCAACCTCTTTAGTTTATGTAAACAGCGAAACCGCCTACTGTGCTCGTGAAGCTGTTTCCTGCCCGGCGTGCGCCGAGCAGCCGCCGCTCGCTTACGTGACCTTAAAACTGGATTGGGAAGGAAGGAGAGCAAAGACTTCTCTCACCCGTTCGATTTCATTGAAACGATTCCAATACCTCTCAAATACGGCATGTTTATCGTCCGGGGGTGTAGCTCAGATGGTAGAGCGCTCGCTTAGCATGCGAGAGGTACTAGCACCTCCACTGAACTTTTTGTTTTTTTTTTTCAGTCTGGGAAGCTTTTCTTTTTATTGTGTTCTTTTTTCTCATTTAGGGGGTCAAAACTTGGCAAGGTAGGCGTGTGTTAAAACCGTCTATCCCAAATAATGAATCCGCTAATCAGTCCACCAAGCAAAAAAAATAAAATAAATAAAAGGAAGATTAGCAATGCATGAAAATTAAAAATTGGGTACTATAAACACTGACGGCACGGATATTTACGTCAGACATTGGATTGGCGCCTAATTCAGACTGACTGTTCGTTCTTGTTCACATGGAACTGTTGAAGGCCAGACAGCAGCGGAACGCACTGAGATCCTTTGTGCAAGCGTGCGGGGGTGTATCTCAGATGGTAGAGCGCTCGCTTAGCATGCGAGAGGTACTGGGATCGATACCCAGCGCCTCCAATGAGAATGTTCTTTTTTTGTTCGTGACAGGAGTCACCGTGACAGATACGGCATGATCTGAGACACTGTTCTAGTAGCTTCATTGAATGATTGATGATGACTGGTTGTTTGATAAATGGATGATGATGATGATGATGGCGATTGATGGATGGGGCATGGATGGATGAATGGGGTGTCATATAGCAAGGTCTACGGGGGACGAACACTTTACATTCTGCGTTAAACACGGCGACATGTTTTGTGTTATTACGTATATGATATCGTTGTCATGATGTAGTCGACCAAGGAACGAAATTGTTCTTGAATTACAAAATTCTTAAAACCGGGCAGTGAACCTTATAACATACATGTACGATATTATGTAACATAGTCATCCTGTTTCAATAAGCATGCTGCGCGAAACTGTTGTATTTCAATTTGTATACAAACGAGGAACAACTATTTGTTGTACGATTCGATATTGGAACGCCAACATTCGCGTACTTGGCTCAACTCGAAACATTCTGTCTTTCTTACTTCTTTCTTTTTTTTTCCTGCACTCCTGTATCAGTAGCAGTTAACCGATCAATTAATCCACACATGACGCCATTATAAGTATGCATTGCTTTATACGCGTTACTTGGCGGTGTTAGCTACCACGATAAGAGTGTTGTTGTTGTTGTTGTTGTTGTTATCCTCTGGACATGGCTCATACCCATTGGAGGGGATTGGCCAATTAGTGGGTGAACTTATCCAATGATATCTGAAGTTTAGCAACTTAATGAAAGGTGCATTTCCGCACAACCTCCGCGTCGTCTTCAGTGCTACCGTTTTTTTTTTCTTTTTCATTCGTCGCGTGTGTTGTGCAACCGGGTGCTCGATTCCGTCATCTCGAAACTGGATTTTGAAAGAGAGAGAGAGAGAAAACGGGGGGGGGGGGGGGGGAAGAGAGAGAGAAATGAAAGAGAGAATGTAAAGGCTTCTCTGACCCGTTCGATCTCGTTTAAACGATTGAAGTACCTATCGAATTCGGCTCGTTCACCGTCCGGGGGTGTAGCTCAGATGGTAGAGCGCTCACTTAGCATGCGTTAGAGCGCTCACTTAGCATGCGAGAGGTACTGGGATCGATACCCAGCACCTCCAACGAGACGTTTTTCCTTTTTTTTTCGTTACATGCAATGTTATTTATAATGCCTTTTAAAAGAGTGATGACAACAACGTTTGTGACACATGACTTACCTGTACAGCTGCACGTGGGATTCAATTAAATATTTGGCAAATAACTAATTAAAATAATTAAATGATTGATCACCTAACTGATTGAATGATCAATGCGGCTTGACTTCCCGTGGCCACACCGTGGTGCCATTCCAGCATTCTACGTACAAGCGGTGACATGTTTCTGTGTCTTTATATAAATGATATTTTGATCGAATGCAGTTGTTTATTACCATGATAGTTTATTAACTGGCGGTCCCGACGTGGGAGTTGCCCGCTGCGCGCTAGAGCGCGTCCTGCAGGACCTGAATAAAGTTAATTCAATCAATCAATGATAATTGATGGTAGCGCAGGCTAAGGACAATGGACAAAAGAGGGCACATTCGAGACACCACAGCGCTGTGGTGTCTCGAATGTGCCTTCTTTTGTCCGTGTCCTTAGCCTGCGCTACCATCAATTATCATGCAACCATACCAACAAGCCCAAATCGCCACCCTCAATGTTTATTACCAGCTCCTTTGATAAGTGGACGCTCTACTGTGAAATGTATAACATATATGCATGAGCAAATCTAAAATAAGTTTCTCATTTTCACCGAACAAACCGTGTGCACCTGTTATAATACAATCTGCTTAGAAATGTAAAAGTTATTCGCTATTGGGTTCACTATCGGAATGTCCACGTTTGCGAGTTTGGCTTGTCTCTGTTTTTGTTGTCCAGTTTTGGAGCAATTCTGTATTCGCAGCTGTTAACCGATTAACCGAGCCCAATACGTTTCGAATAGCAGGTTAAGTACGAGTTGTGTGATGGAGAAGGTGAAGGAAGAAGAGGTTGAATAGAGGAAGATACGCTATTTCTGCAATATATGGTGTCCCACTAGCATATCGGAAGTGTCTCTATACAAAAGTTCGATGCTGTACATTTCCCATCAGAATTCGGTACTTCGGAATTTCTATCACTAGTCGATTGTTTTCCGTATTATTGTACTATTCTTACCTTTACTGCTAGATTAACTCCTCATTATTTCATTTTTGTTTATACCCTGGGTGTGTATGTGTTCCTCTTTCCGTCCCGTCTTCTTCGAGCAGTTTAAACCTTGACGTAATAATTACTCATCCTTCGTCTTAATTTTAACTTCCCCCCCCTTATAGCATTAACCGCCGATTTCATGGCCAATCAACCGTAGTGGGTAAGAGCCAGGAATCAAGGTTCAAGCAAGCAAGCAAGCTAGAAAGCAAGCTATGTCTGCATTCGAGTTCATTCTGTGCAGCACTCGGCACAATAAAGGCGCAGCTTAATTACTGTTGCTGATCCTCACAACCGCCTCCTCGTCTTTCGTGCTGCCGGGCCCGTCGGTCTGTCTCTCTCACATATTTATTTTCTTTTATTTATATTTCATTTTTCTGAGTCGTGCGCGATGCGCAACCGGTCGCTCTGTTTCATAATCTCGAAACTGGATTGCGAGAGGGAAAGACTGCAAGGGCTTCTCTCTCGCCCGTTCGATCTCGTTTAAACGATTGAAATACCCCTGGAATTCTGTCTTCATCATCCGGGGGTGTAGCTCAGATGGTAGAGCGCTCGCTTAGCATGCGAGAGGTACTGGGATCGATACCCAGCACCTCCACTGACTTTTTTTTTCCTGCTTCGTCAAAAAAAAAATGTTATTATAAACAGTTATGACAGGAATTATTGCGACAGATATGACCGATCTTAACTGCATTTTTAGTGTGATTGATTGACTGGTTGATGGACTGATGGACTGATCAAGGAATGAATGGGTTTTCAAGTACCGAGGCCCTACTGGGAACAAATATTTTAATCTCTGTGTACAAGTGGTGATATGTGTTGTGTCATTCTGTACGTGATCTCATCGTCTACGTGTAACAGATAAATGAGTGAAATCATTTATGAAACCGCAGCTGCTTAGCAAACTGCACATTCTCATGTGAACTGTATAACATACACGCACTAAATTACCTAAAACAAGCTTTCTTTTTTCACCAAGGAAACTGTGCGATATGGTTATCTTTGAATTCATCTTGAGATTAGAAAACTACTTGTTATGTGATCGGCACTCGTCGAATTCGCGCATTTGGCTGAACTCGCAACTTTATTTCCTTTTTTAGTGCACTCCTTTATAAACCGCAGTTAACCGTTTAATCAAGCCTAATATATGCCTTGCACCATTTTAGCGATGCTTAGTCTTGAACATAGGCTGTCGCTGAAGCCACTGGCGTACCCAGCTGATGAGGGAGGGGTTGGAACCCCCCCCCCCCCCCTAAAATATGTTTTTGTTAGCATATACAAACGCACGCACGAACGTGTAAAGGGTTATTTCCCCCCCCCCCTCCCTCCACAAAAAAAAAAAAAAGAAGAAAATTAAGGCAGCTTCGCCCTTGTGGTGCCAAGCCTGAAGGAAGTGCGGAACTGGGCAGCCTTCTTTGTTTCCCTTCGGTTTTCTCTTTTTTTCCTCCTCGCTTTCGTTCTTTTTCTCTTTCCCAGTTTTTGGGTCTTTTTCTTCCTCTTCTTTTCTATTTATTTCTATTTTTCTTCCTATTTCACCCCTTTGTTTCTCTCTCTTTATAGTTCTCGCTTGCTTCCTTTTTTTTTCGGTATTTGTTTGTTGTAGCATATTGGCGCCAACGAGCGCTCAGTATACTACGAATGGCTACGCTACATGCGGTTTTGCCTGCGTTAACATCATCATCAAGGCGCTCGAAGAACAAGAGGAAGAAGACTTCTCCTTGGCGCGAGCGCGCCCTGCAGATGTATATGCTATATGTGGTATTGCCTGCGTTACGCCAAGCGACGACGACAGCATACGATCACAGCATACGACAGCCCGGCCTCCTAAAGTTCCTAAAACTTATTCCTGGCTGCGCCCTCGGCTGGAGCGAACACTTCGACCAGCGGTGTTGTGATCTTCAAGGCAACAGCTGCTGCCTTTAAGAAAACAAACCCACTTGTCCAAACGCCCGTGTTCATAAATATTAACCTCTTCAAACCTCTATCTTCTTCTGAACTTCTGCCTGGTTTGCATCATTTTAAATAGGAGTTATACAACAACTGCCTCGTCTTTTGTGCTACCGGATCTCTCTATCTCTTTGCTCAGACAGGGAAACTTTCTTAACCATTCCTCCACCTTGCGGGATTCCGCAGAACTCATTTGCATTCTTTTTGTTATGCCGTGGGCGCTGAGCAAATGGGCCCTCCATTCCGTGATCTCCAAACCGGATTTTGAGAGAGATAGAGATAGAGAGAGAGAGAGAGAGAGAGGAGTATGAGAAAGTGGAAAAGAGAAAGAGCAAATGCATCTCGCAACCGTTTGATCTCCTTTGAGCGACTTGAAATACCTTTTAGGTTGGAAAATACACGTCGTCCGGGGGTGTAGCTCAGATGGTAGAGCGCTCGCTTAGCATGCGAGAGGTACTGGGATCGATACCCAGCACCTCCACTGACATCTTTTTTTCCTGCTTCACAAAACGCGTTATTTATAATGTTCTTTTTTTTTTTGTAAACAATGATGATAGGAAATTTCTTGACAGATTATCATTTGTCTGAACAACTGTTTGTTAGTTGATTGATTGATTGATTGATTGATTGATTGATTGATTGATTGATTGATTGGATTGATTGATCGGTTGATTGACGATATTTCACGTTACAACGCCACATTTGGGACAAGCACTACATTCTGCGATCAAGTGGTGACATGTTTCGAGTCATCATATTTCACTGTCATTGAGTGAAGTTGTTTATGATTTGCAAGCTCCTTAGCTGCATAGTCGCCTCAGCAGCATAGCCAGGGGCTGGTTTGGGGTTGGGGCGGAAGGGGGGGTTCAACCGCCCTCCTCCCCCGAAATTTTTGCAGTTTTCATGCGTACATATACGGGCACACATGCAAACACGCGCACGAACATACATAGAAAAAAAAAAAACAAGTGGACATTATTTCGTGAACTGTATAACACACATGTATGAAATAATGTAGGTTTTTTTTTCTTTTTTCCCGCCCAGCAAGCCGTGCACAACTGTTACGGATCAATTTATTTAGGGATGAAAATTAAGTATTAATTATTTGATTCGTCATTCGATTGTCAACATCAATTGATTCGGCAGAGAAGAAGAAGATCGCTTTCGCCTTCGAGATGTGTTGTAGGTAAACGCCTAAGGGACAGGGTGAGTTGTTAGCTGCGCCGTACGCGCTGAGTAACCGGTCTTTCGCTTCCGTGATCTTGAATTTCGATTGAGAGAGAGAATGCAAACCTCTCGCCCATTCGATCTCGTTTAGACGATTAATGCCTCGCAAGTTCAACGGCTCTTTCGTCGGGGGTGTAGCTCAGATGGTAGAGCGCTCGCTTAGCATGCGAGAGGTACTGGGATCGATACCCAGCACCTCCACTGAAACACTCTGTTTTTATTTTCTTTTTTTTTTCTTTTGTCGGACGAAGGTGTCATCAATGTGCGGAAGTGAAAGGAGTAGCGGATGCTGCAAATAAAATGGCTCCGACGCTTCAAAATTTTGGCCCTCTGAATGAGATGCGTAGTCGTAACGGCTATAAATTAAATAAATGAGTAAGCACAGATGTTTATTATATTTTGTTATGTCTGCAGTTTATTATCCCCTTCGTGCTGTCATCCTTGCGATTGGCAGTACGCGCGTGTGTGTGTGTGTGTGTGTGTGTGTGTGTGTGTGTGTGTGTGCGTGTGCGTGTTTGTGCGCGTGTGTGTGTGCGTGTGTGTGTGCATGTACGTGTGTGTGTCACAAATCTCGCAGCTCACGTGACTTTCAGGAATGATTGCTATAGTGCATACTCTTGGTTGCGCAAAAGGTTCATGCCAGAAAGACACCAGAAAGACAACGAAAACACAAAGATTGCAGTGGTGAGAGACAAAACACGAGAGAGGCATACAGAGACAGAAGGAAAGCACTTTGCTTTATTAGCATTAATTTAGGGGAGATATTTATTCGAGATAACATTATTGGAATTTGTGCGACACCCTTGTCAGGGTGAGTGAGTGAGTGAGTGAGTGAGTGAGTGAGTGAGTGAGTGAGTGAGTGAGTGAGTGAGTGAGTGAGTGAGTGAGTGAGTGAGTGAGTGAGTGAGTGAATTGGTAGTGGCGGCGCGCTTGAATCACTTGTTCCGGCCACACGATTCAAACATTCCGACCGGGGTCCGGAACGAAGATGACCACCGAAGCACTCCGTATAGACCAGTGTTGTATGCGTTACCGAAAAAAAGTAACTAAATACGTTACTCGTTACTCTGACAAAAAAGGAACGCGTTACCGCCCCACGTTACCTTTAAAAAAAGGTAACGCGTTACCGTTACCGTTACCGAAAAAAAGTAACGGACGTTACCTCTGCCGTTACTTCGCAATGATAAGTTTTAATCAATGTGTTGTTGCTGCAGTAACCGACAATAATTTTTTTTCAATCTCAAATTCATGTTTTACGTAAAACGTGTAACTCAAACAAGGATTATACCCAAAATTATCAATTAACGAGAATTATTTGTACAAATTTTAATCTACCGGACCTTAGCAATGTTATAGTAGCTTAAAGATGCCTGTAGAGTTACATGTGATAGATTATGACTCTAGGAAAGAAGTGTAAATTTAAGGGCTAGTTTTCTTTGTTCTCATTATAGTTCTCATTATCATTAGCTTCTGAGACTCTGTGGCACATGGTGAGGCCATTGTTCTCAATGTGACATTATACACAATGTGAGATTTAATCATCCACGCTACCCGCAAAGAAAGCATCACTGAATTCTCAAGAAATTTACAATAATCTGCCTTTCCTGGGTCCGAACTGCACCTTCAGTGGAGATCGTCGAAATCGAAAGTGGTGGACCTTGGCCTTCGAAATAGCCCGCTGCGCGCCAGTAGGCAATCACGGAGGCCTGCATTAGCGCCTTTTCTTTCTTCTTCTATTTTTGTTTTTTTTTTTTGGGGGGGGGGGGGACATTTGCACGTTTGTGACACCAGATGTCCCTTGGTCCGCACCTGACACCGCGTTTTGGCCACCACAGATCATGCGTATGCGCAGAATACTAAGCGGAAAAGGCCCATTCTGACGGCGTGCGTGTACAAGCAAAATAGATGCGCAAATATTGTTGTAGTAAAGAAATGCTTTAACGGCCTAGTCAGGGAAAAAATATCTGTGCATAAACATTTTTTGTTCACTTTAACCTCTACAAGTACCGAAAAAATTTGCTAGCGTTTATGTCAGGGTGTTCAAGATCAGCCTCGCTCACTCAGGAGCTCAATAAGCAAGAAACGTAGCTGCCGTTGCAGAGAGAAAGAAGCAAAATTTCTTTTCAAAACAAAGTTGATAAGTCTGATCTACTTTGTAGCAACTATTATGCAGCAACTATCACAAAATGTCGCATATGTATGCATTTTTCAAAAGTACTTTCCTTCGCTCTACAAGTTTCAGACAATGTGACCTTACTCTTTGTTGCGCATGCATTTCATACACGAAATGTCTTTGTAATGGTAATATTTGTGCGTTACATCGTCATGAACTTTCTAGAACGACGGGCAATGAAATTGGTCCCTCCTTGCCGAATATGTTCGACATTTCTTGTCTCCTAAATTATGCACTGAAAAAAGAAAACTAAGTTCATTTTCGGGCTCCTGGGTGGTATGTGCATAACATATAAGCTACTCAGTCAAATCAAAATTATCCATTTTCGGATCCGTGCCGACCTCTCATAGAATCTCCCGTTTGCGATTACCACGCTTAGGGGACTAACTACGGTTATGTCTGCCGTGTAGCTACCTGTAACCGTGGTTAGCCGTAGTGTTCGTGTGACAGCGGTATTAATCGGCTTTAGTTGAAACAGAGGGACGCCAATCAAGGCAGCGAGTAATTTTTTTTTTTTTTTGCGCTGCAGGAAAAGTTTGAAGTTGCGCGTCCCACTTTCATTTTTTTTAAGGCTTTTCTTCCTGCCGTGGGGTCACGCCTTTTCTCCATGATGTGCGAAATTCCGCTCAGGCAGACCCTCGATCGGCAGCACACCTGTAGACCGGTTGAAGTTAGCGGCTGTCTCCTGGATGAGCCAGGATTCCACAAAAAGCCACTTATGGCCTCTAAGTCGAGGACGCGGGACTTGTCAAATTGTATGCGGTGGTTATTCACTACGCTGTGCTCAGCGAGTGTACTCCTTTTTTCACTGGAACTTGCGGACATCTTTTTTATGTTGCCGCAGTCTCTCGGGGAAGTTATTTGCTTCCCCCACGAACGAAGCATCACAATGAACACGTGGTATGGAGTAAACCGGCCCATATGCTTTCCATTCGGGAAGCCTGTCTTTTGGGCACGGAAAGGCCAGGTGCCAGCAATCCACGTGCTACTATCCACTTCCACGAAAAGTATGTCCGTACAGCTTCTCATCGCGGATTTCGCGGCTTTCTTCAAGCTTTGTGTGGCGATGGCCCAACCCTCCCCACAGGGAGTTAGCGCGTCCTCAGAAATTTCCACAAACAAAACCGATTCCGCCAGCGCTCTCTTTGTCCATGCCTGGCATGCCGACAGCAGTCCGACGCTGCGGCAAGAGAAATCGCCGGGGTGAGCTCTGGAAAAGGGCACCTACAAGACAAAAAAGTAACGAGTAACGTAACGCCTCACGTTACCGAAAAATAGTAACGTAAGTACGTTACCCGTTACAGTTCCGAAATCGTAACGAGTACGTTACTAAGTTACCAAAAAAAGTAACACGTTACCGGTAACGGCGTTACTTGTAACGCGTTACCGACTACACTGGTACAGACAGACAAGGAACTTTATTAAGGTCCTGAGGAGCCAGCCAGTGCAGTCCTACAGAGGATCCCTGGCTTGCTGTCGGCTAATCCCATGTTGGAGCCGGGAGGCCATGCCTCTCCGCTCTCTCACGGGCCCTCTGGACAGCCTTAGACTGGTCTTCCAATTTTGAGCTCGTGATAGCTTTCTCCCAGTCCTCGCTGTTGTTGAAGTCCTGTAACACAGGGAACTGCCAGAGCATATGGGCTAAAGTACAGATTTCTTCACCGCAATCAGGGTAATGAGGATCTATCTCTGTGTGGAGCCTACTAAGGAAACCTCTCGATGGGTACGAACACGTCTGAAACATCCGTATAGATCGCTGAAAAGTGCAGAACCGGTACTCATCACGAGCTGGAATCTATCAGTCAGTGGCGTAGCCAGGGGGTGGCACACCAGGCCCGTGCTCCCCCCCCCCCCCCCCCCCGAAATTTTTTTTCGCCAGGGCATACAGGGCGAAGCATGACCATTCGAAGGAGGTGCCCCACCCCCCGAAATCAAGGAAGTGCCCCCCCCCCCCCCCCCCCCGAAAAATATTTCTGGCTACGCCCCAGATCGAAGTGTCTTCCATTGTGGCGTACGATTTCTCTGTCACCACACTTAAGAGATGCGTGCTTCAATCTTTGCGTTCAGACTCATCGTTGGAGGGGGGGGTGGTGGAAGGTCAACCAATTTTTATGTGTGCTCCCGCGTGTGTTTTATGTGTGCGTGTGTATATGCACGTTAAAAATTGAAAAATTTTGCGCGGGTAGGGAGGACGGTTTTAACCCCCTCCTCTTTCCCCACTTACGCCAGTGGAGTGATTGAGACTAAGGTGAAAGCGATAACAATAGAATTCTTGCAGAACAATTCGTCAAAAAAAAAAAAAAAGAAAAAGGACTAGGTTTAGTGTTTTGCTTTGGTGTCCCATTGTGGCGCTATCGCTACATTGTTAATACGTCGCACGTAGGTGCGAGGAATGCGCAAGGGTCGACGGGATGTCGCAGAGGGCGCTGCGATGCCGTTCACGGCCACCTCGGCCAGGAGAGCGACCAGGGCGAGCGCCTGCCCGGCCAGGAAGAGGACGAAGATTGGCTGGTGGTGTTCGAAGTCGAGCTGCTCGGCCTCGCCCATGCGGATCTTGGGACAGCGCGACAACTGTCCGGCGAGTGACTCGGTGTCATCGTGCCACTTGTTCAGCACGCCAGCTCCGGTCAGCCAGTTCATCCTGCAGTCGCGGTCGTGTTAGGGAAAAATAATTATAGTGACGCTTAAGGCTCCTTAAGTGCATTGAGTGCGAGTGCGTGAGGTGTCCGGATGTGGCGAATATGTCGACGTCCCAACAATTTCGAAGTCGATGTCCCGTGGCATTGTTATGCATCATCGCTTGGTCATGTGACCTTGCAACTTGATGTTTTTACTTGGTTGGTTCACTTGGTCATGTGCTCTAATAAATCGAAGTCAGCTTTTTAGGAGCGAAGCTCCTTAGGCCCGCACCCCGCCGTCGCCGCCGTTGAAGCTCACCGCCGCATCACCGCTCGCACCCATCTCCTACCTGTCTCCCTCTCCCTGTGCTGCGCGCGCCGCGCACTCACTCGCTCAATCGTTCCCGCCACCGAGCGCAGCCGACGCTCTCCCCACGAGCTCCCCATCCTACCGCCTTCATGAAAGCCTGAAGCGAGATCAGGTGCATAGTCGTTTGCGTCTCATTGCTAAGGAGCTTCGCTCATCGGTTGTGTTCGTACACGGAACAACTGCTAGTTTTTATGTAGGCCAGGTCTCTATTAATTGACTTGAAATGCGATGTAATCACTTCGTCATGTGACCTTGAAAACAAAGGCTCTTGCTTAATCACGTGACCTCGAAGTGATCGCCTGGTCATGGGCTCTAATCGGGTGAGGTAAGTTTTTTGGATGTAGCCCACGTCGGTGTTGATCAACTTGAAACGTGATTTACAGGCTTGATCATGTGACCTTGCAACTAAAGTTTCTCGCTAGATCACGTGGCTATGATATCATCGCTTGGCCATGTGCTCTGATTGGGCAAGATCGGCTTTTTTGATGTAGTCCATGTAGGTGTTGATCAACTTCAGGTGTTGATCATGTGACGCTGCAACTTCAGGATCGAGCTTGATCGTGTGAATGTCGCATGACGCAATCCCTTAGCCATGCGCACGAATTGGGCAAGCTCACTCTCTGGGGCGTGGTCAGGTTGTTCTTAATAGGATTGGAACGTGACGTCACCATTTGGTCACGTGCGCTGCGTTACCATGGCATATTAACGCCGATGCTCGCGGGACGGACGCTGCATTTTCCTACGCACAGGGCTCATAATGTTATCGCATCAAAAAAGAAAACACGCACGCACGCACGCGCACACACACACACACACGCACGCACGCACGCACACACACACACACACACACGCACGCACGCACGCACGCACGCACGCACACACACACACACACACACACACACACATACACACACACACACACACACACACACACACACACACACACACACACACACACACACACACACATGAAAGGAACCCGGAAACTATTTTGAAGATCTATTTACAAAAACCTCTGAGATGGTAGCTTGCGGTTTTCGTATCACCGGCAGAACGATGTAGGCACCAGATATACGTAAATGGTGCTCTTTATTACAATGTTCTAAATATGTGCATTGGCTCAAACAATCTAAACCATCAATAGATTGATCGCTTATATTGTTTCTCACGTGTGCTGTGAGTCATAATGCGTGCAACATTGGCAATGTAATAAACCAGACGGGAACTATAGTACTCACCCTGTCTTCTTTCCGTCTCATTGCTCAGTATATGCGCAGTTTTCTTCTTTTGCGACTCACACTGGGCCTAAGTTGCATTAAGCACGACTACTGCTTCTCAGACAGCGCTAGTGCTGAGTCTACTTTCCCGCGTTTCCTTTGCTCTGCTTTACTCAAGGGTGCGTACGAGTTGGCTCGCATTCGGACGTCATTAAGGCGCTGTCTTTATTTTAGACGCGAAGCAGCTTATGAACGAGGCCTGTCCCACCCTCGTTGTGCGCCGTAGCCGCTAGTACGCGGAGCGCCCACATGGTGTCCCGTTACGCTCTCCGGTGCATTTCGTACGATTACAAACATCATACTACCATCAAACTACAACCTTTGCTGCACGATCCCTTAAAGGGGCCCTGCAACACTTTTCCAAGTAGCCATGGAATGGATTCACTAAAGGAGCTTATCGCCTCATGAATTGACCATTTGCGGAAATCTGCAAGGCGGCTTTCCTGCAAGGTTGTTTTCCAACCAAAAGCTCTCGTTCCCAGACTGCTTTCCAGGCTCACTGTGCTTTTACCGCTCCTAATTCCAGTGAAGGCACGCGAGTACGACAAAACGACTTTGTTGTCGACCCCGCCTCGTACGAACCCTCAGCCTAGGATCGCATTGTGGACGGGGCACCTGTCGTTCGTAAAGAAGGGGGGTGGGGAGTGGCGAGAAGGCAAAAACACAATGAGCGAGAAAAGCAGTCTGGGTACGAGAGCTTTTGGTTGGAAAACAACCTTGCAGGAAAGCCGCCTTGCAGATTTCCGCAAATGGTCAATTCACCGCCGCAAAAATGTTTGGAATCCGTCCAGTACGAGTGGAGTTGCAAAGATTTCTCGCACGCTGCAATTGCATTCTCTCTTCTCTCGTCCCGCTGAAAGCGCTGGAAGCTAAGCAGGGAGGGATGGCACGGGGGAAGAAAATACGTCACGCGCACCTCGTGATCTTGAGCGCTTTTTCTCTTTTTTTTTTCTTCGAATACGCGAATTTTCATTGAGATCGCGCGGGCACTCGTGGACAAGTCGCGGCCTCCCGCGGCGGCCTCTGTAACTACCGAGCGCGCCATGCTCAAATCAGCCAATAGCTGACACAATGTCGGTGACGAGTGATTTTTGAGTACGCAACGTCATCTGTCGAGAGAAGAGAAAGCAATTTTTAGCTGACTTTGAGAATTTATTGCGAATTCCACGCCGCGTGCTGCGCTATAATATTTGGCTCGCGTGTTCTCGAGAGCCTGGACTACCGGTCGGCAACGTTTTCTGAGCATGCTCAAAAAGTGTTGCAGGGCCCCTTTAACTTTACACTTTACAGACCACAAGGCCGTTATACTCAAGGGAAAACGGTCTCCGGAGCTTAAGTGATATACGATGATCAATAAAAGACATTGGCTGCTTCGCATTACTACTCAGGGTTCCCTTAAGGGGAGATGTGTGTTTTTTTTAAATTTTTAAAGGGGGGTCCGCGGAAATCCATTTAAATAAACGCCACGTACTTCACGCTGCATGCTGTGTTAGGACCTCCACCCCCCCCCCCCCCTTCTCTTTCTCTCACTGCATTGGGTCTCTCATCTATTCCACCGGTCCACAATAGTCCGCGAAAATTCATGGCTAAAAATCACTGCTCCAAGGTGTTAGACGTGCGCGCGTATATAGTGGAGTAGAGAGGAACCTTTGAACCGTGGCACACACCCACGCTGGGGGGATTGGCCAAAAACTGGGTAGTTTTAGAAAATTCTTAAATATTAGGTTAGATATCGTCTATTTATAGTCGAATTGAAGTAAAAATGAATCAAACATTGCAAACCTTATTAATAGATGAATAAAAAGAAATTGGACCATCTCCCCGAAGGGAACCCTGATGGGATGCGAAGCAGCAGCGGTGCGCACGGCGTTGACCCGGTTGAAACGGGCGTCGACGCGGGTGCTGGAAGAACGGTTTGAAGCGAAACTCGGTGTAGCGTTTACTCGAGTAAACGTTTGTTTGAAACGCAAAGACACGGGAGGCGGGTCAGAGGTGTTGCTAGCGGGCGGAGCAGCCGGCAGCTGCGGGCGCTGCCGCGAGCATGCTGCGGGTGAGGGAGAGAGTGACGTCAGCGTGCACCTGCGAGGGAAGCGTGCGAGGGGAGCGTGACGTCAACGCGCAGCTGTGGCGTGACCTACTTGGCAACGCTCCAACACCTACGGCGAGGGGAGCGCGTTGCGGCGCGTTCGTCCGTACGCACGGAGGGACAGCGTTACACAGCCTAGTCAAATAGCTGCTTCGCATCTAAAAGGTACGCATCTGCAGCTTTACCTCGTGTTCCACTTCTTCATCACGTCCGTCAGCTTTGGGTCTCGGTGGCGTCCGTAGTAGATGACCATCATGTGCGAGAAGAGACGCTCGCGGCCGAAGTAGAACTCGTGTCCCGGGTAGCTGTGGCAGGCCCTGGCGATCTGGTACGCGGCCGACGTCCGGTCGGCGATGATGACCGCCCGGCCGTTGGCCACTTCGTCCAGCACGGCCGGCGAGTACAGGCGGCGGTAGTGGACCCGGAAGCTGGGCGTCAACTTGCTGGCCACCTTCCGGTCGTCGTCCCTCGGAGAGTACTGCGTATACGCATTCTCTTTCATATTGTCACGTGATCTTGACGGTGAAGAAAGCGGCAGTCGGGCTGTTCAAAAACAAAAGAATTACGGCAGCTTCGCACTAGTAGTGCCAAGCCTGAAGGAAGTGCGGATCTGGGCAGCGTTCTCTGTTCCTATTCGGTTGTCTCTTTCTTTCCTTCTCTCTTTCTTCCCTTTTTCTCATTTTCAAGACATTCTGTCTTTTTTTGCTGTCTTTATTTCTATTTCTATTTTTCTTCCTATTTTTTCCCTTTCTTTATCTCTATTTCTATTTCTCGCTTGCTTCCTCTTTTCCTTCTATTTTTGTGCGTGGTTTTGTATGCGTCACGCCAAGCGGCGACAGCATACGACAGCCCGAGCCCCTAGAGTGCTCCGCACTTGATATCATCATCAAGGGGCTCAAAGAACAAGCGGCAAAAGACTTCTCCTTGGCGCGAGCAGGCTTTCAATGTGCCTCAGATGGCTACGCTATACGTGGTTTTGCCAGCGTTATGCCTAGCTACATGAGACGACGACAGCGTACGTGAGCCCGGGCCCTTAAAGTGCTCCACATTTAAAACTCTCTATTGGGCGAACTTTTGCCGAGTAAATGAAGTCAAAGTAAAAGCAATACACGCTGTACACCGATTGTAACGATCACAATCGTCGTTCGTCGGTGAACTGTTTGCTTGTGAAATGCGTCGGCTCTCACACCCCTTATCGAACCTTCCAGCGTTTCGCTGGAGCTCGCGCGAGCACCAGCGACAACGCTGCAGCTTCCTCCAAAGGAAGCAGCGTTATCCAAATGCTGCTTCCTCCAACGAAACGCTACTTCCTCCAAAGAATTGGAGGAAGTAGCGTGTCGAACGGCAATGTGGGTTCTCGTCCGTACAAGAGGAAAAAGTCACAGTTTCACCGCAAGGGTGAAGCAATGAATGCGATAGCAAAAAATTGTAATGTTATACGAAGTGAGGCTGGCAGCTAACTCTTTTTGGATCCGATCTCACGCAACTCTAGAAAACGCTTGTTTAAGAGAATTCTCTTCGCGTTGAGAGCGCAGCACGTAGAAGGGTACACCGGCCCCCCCGCTGTTGGCCCGCCGAGAAGGGGAGATAACGCGCGCGCCCCCGCTCGTAAAATCGAAGGTCGCTCGAGGGACCCCCCCCCCCCCCCTCGCGTCTTTTCACGCTCACGAACGACGGGCGGGGCCGGTTATATATATACATATACATATACGGCAAATGACGCCGACGCCGACGGAGAAAACCAGCCGCGAGTGTCCATATAATTGCTATCGCAATAAAATGGAGAAAAACCCGCAGAACCATGCCGAGTCGTGTTGTAGGCAAATGTTACTAACGCGAGAGCTTTGTCCCAGTCACAATGATCTGGAGAAACGTACAGGGCAAGCATATCTTTTATAGTTCTGTTCAGCCGCTCTTTTAGGTCGTTGGTCTGAGGGTGATACGCAGTGGTGAACTTGTGTTTGGTAGCGCAAGAGTGCAAGATGTCTTGAACCACCTCTGATAGGAAGTATCGACCCCGGTCTGTAATGGGGCTGTCCAAGATCGCCATGACGAAGTAGGACATCTTCGAGGAAAAAGTCAGCGACGTCGGTTGCACAACTGGTCGGAGTAGCCCGTGCGATCGCATATCGAGTGGTGTAGTCTGTGGCAACAGCTATCCACTTGTTTCCACCGATGGATAGAGGAAATGGGCCGAGGAGGTCAAGACCAACCCTGAAAAATGGTTCAGATGGTATCTTTATGGGTTGAAGGAGCGCTGCTAGAAGGGTTGGTGGTGTTTTGCGGTGCTGACAAGGTTTGCACGGAGCGACGTAACAGCGAACGGAGCGGTAAATGCCGGGCCAGAATAAGCGACGTCGAACACGGTCATAAGGCCTTGAGACGCCCAGATGACCAGCGGTGAAAATGTCGCGCAACTGCGCGAGAACAGTCTGACGCATATGTGTCGGTATGACCAGCAGCAGGTCAGGTCCGTCAGGATGCGTGTTGTAACAATATAGGATGCCATTTTGTAGCACAAACATACTAAGAGATGAAGCGGCTGAGGGTTCACTCAGCCGTTTAAAAAGGTCTCTCAAGTGAGGTATCACGTCGTTGCTCGTCTCCGATGTTGGCAAACGCTGAGGAGTGCCAACACGCATGCACACTCGCCGCTCTCAGGAAGATCTGGTGGCTCTACTGAGTGCCGCGAAAAGCAATCAGAATCCTCATGTTGGCGGCCCGTATTATAGACAGCGGTGAATGAGTATTCTTGCAGCCGTAAGGCCCACCGACCCAGCCGTCCAGTACGACCTTCTAACGATGAGAGCCAGCATAAGGCGTGGTGTTCGGTGACAACGGTGGACTGCCTTCCATACAAATAGGGGCGAAATTTGCTCACTGCCCAGACGAGCGTGAGGCGTTTGCGTCCGGTAATCGAATAATTTGCGCTCCGCTCGTGACAAAAAAAAAAAAAAAAAAAAAAAAAAAAAAAAAAAAAAAAAAAAAACACCGGCTAGCGTATGCAATGACGGGGTCGTTACCAAGTTGTCGTTGAGCCAAAACAGCACCAATGCCATGGCCGCTGGCGTCGGTGCGCACTTCTTTTGGAGCGGACATATCGAAGTGGCCGAGAATCGGTGGCGACGTGAGGCACATGGTCAGTTCAGCCCAAAAAAAAGCCACATCTTTCTTGAGTAGTTCCGTGAGAGGGCGTGCAACGTCAGCGAAATTGCGCACAAATCTTCGAAAGTAGGAGCACAGGCCTACAAAGCTTCGAACTTCGTATGCACACGTCGGCACAGGAAGATCTTTGACTGCGCGAGCTTTCTCTGGATTGGGACGAACACCAGAGTATAATCGACAAGGTGTCCGAGGACAGTGAGTTGCCGGCGAGTGAAGTGGCATTTGGGCAAGTTGAGTGGCAGTCCTGCTTTGCGGAAGAGAGAAAGAATGGTCGACAGGCGCTCGATGTGTGTCTCAAAAGTCGGTGAAAAGACAATGACGTCATCAAGGTAGCATAAACAGACTGACCACTTGAAACCGTGAAGGAGAGCGTCCATCATTCGTTCAAACGTTGCTGGGGCGTTGCATAACCCGAACGGCATCACTTTAAATTGGATAAAGGCCATCAGATGTACTAAACGCGGTCTTTTCACGGTCCATTTCCTCAACTGCAATCTACCAGTACCCGGAAGGAAGGTCGATGGAACAGAAATACTTCGCACCACTGAGACAGTCAAGGGCGTCATCTATCTGTGGCAGAGGGTAGACGTCTTTTTTTTTTTTCGGTAATCGACACAAAAGCACCAGCTGTTTTTCTTCTTCCTGGCGAGCACAACAGGGGAGGCCCAAGGACTTGAAGAATGTTCAATGATGTTTCGGGCCAGCATTTTGTCGACTTCCTTCTGTCGACAATAACTTTATGCGCACATCACTTGTCCTGCTGCTGGCTCCCACAACGTTTTCTAAAACTTCTCGATATATATAAAGGCGGTGAAACCTCCTCCTAGTACCAATACCTCGACTGGGCGGCTCGAGACAGCCAAGAAGAAATTGGTAGGTAGAGGGTTTCAACCTCGGAAGAAGTTGGCATTACTAGTGAACGTGTAGTCTAGACACCGGGTCCTAGTTGTCACACCGAGGAACTGGGCCGATATACCAGTGGGCCTTTGTTGAGGCTGTATGATGGTTATCGTACTGTCATTTGGTAACGACCGGGAAAGTCGGCGGTCAATGTTTACTGGGGTCGTGGAAGTGGAGGTTCAAAGTCTCATATAAATAAATTTTGTATTTTTTGCTCACTGGCTCCTGCAACGTTTTATAGAACTACTATTTATATAAGGGTCGTGAAACCTTCTCATAGTACCAGTACCTGGACGGGTGGTTCGAGACATCAAAGAAGGGATTGGTAGGTAGAGGGTTTCAACCTCGGCATGTTGGCGTGCCAGTGGGCTTGTAGTCTAGACACAGGTTCCTGGTTGCCGCACCGAGGAGCTGGGCCGATATGCCGGTGGGACTTTGTTAAGGCCGTAGGATGGTTATCATGCGGCCGTGACCCGGTAAGTGGGCGGTCGATGTTTACTGGGGTCGTGGGAGTGGAAGTGGAGGTTTAAAGTCCCATATTAATAGCTTTTGTATTTTTTGCTCACTGGCTCCTGCAACTTTTTATAGAACTACTTTTTATATAAAGGTCGTGAAACCTTCTCGTAGTACCAGTACCTGGAAGGGTGGTTCGAGACATCAAAGAAGGGATTGGTAGGTAGAGGGTTTCAACCTCGGCATGTTGGCGTGCCAGTGGGCTTGTAGTCTAGACACAGGTTCCTGGTTGCCGCACCGAGGAGCTGGGCCGATATGCCGGTGGGACTTTGTTAAGGCCGTAGGATGGTTATCATGCGGCCGTGACCCGGTAAGTGGGCGGTCGATGTTTACTGGGGTCGTGGGAGTGGAAGTGGAGGTTTAAAGTCCCATATTAATAGCTTTTGTATTTTTTGCTCACTGGCTCCTGCAACGTTTTATAGAACTACTTTTTATATAAAGGTCGTGAAACCTTCTCGTAGTACCAGTACCTGGAAGGGTGGTTCGAGACATCAAAGAAGGGATTGGTAGGTAGAGGGTTTCAACCTCGGCATGTTGGCGTGCCAGTGGGCTTGTAGTCTAGACACAGGTTCCTGGTTGCCGCACCGAGGAGCTGGGCCGATATGCCGGTGGGACTTTGTTAAGGCCGTAGGATGGTTATCATGCGGCCGTGACCCGGTAAGTGGGCGGTCGATGTTTACTGGGGTCGTGGGAGTGGAAGTGGAGGCTTAAAGTCCCATATTAATAGCTTTTGTATTTTTTGCTCACTGGCTCCTGCAACGTTTTATAGAACTACTTTTTATATAAAGGTCGTGAAACCTTCTCGTAGTACCAGTACCTGGAAGGGTGGTTCGAGACATCAAAGAAGGGATTGGTAGGTAGAGGGTTTCAACCTCGGCATGTTGGCGTGCCAGTGGGCTTGTAGTCTAGACACAGGTTCCTGGTTGCCGCACCGAGGAGCTGGGCCGATATGCCGGTGGGACTTTGTTAAGGCCGTAGGATGGTTATCATGCGGCCGTGACCCGGTAAGTGGGCGGTCGATGTTTACTGGGGTCGTGGGAGTGGAAGTGGAGGTTTAAAGTCCCATATTAATAGCTTTTGTATTTTTTGCTCACTGGCTCCTGCAACGTTTTATAGAACTACTTTTTATATAAAGGTCGTGAAACCTTCTCGTAGTACCAGTACCTGGAAGGGTGGTTCGAGACATCAAAGAAGGGATTGGTAGGTAGAGGGTTTCAACCTCGGCATGTTGGCGTGCCAGTGGGCTTGTAGTCTAGACACAGGTTCCTGGTTGCCGCACCGAGGAGCTGGGCCGATATGCCGGTGGGACTTTGTTAAGGCCGTAGGATGGTTATCATGCGGCCGTGACCCGGTAAGTGGGCGGTCGATGTTTACTGGGGTCGTGGGAGTGGAAGTGGAGGTTTAAAGTCCCATATTAATAGCTTTTGTATTTTTTGCTCACTGGCTCCTGCAACGTTTTATAGAACTACTTTTTATATAAAGGTCGTGAAACCTTCTCGTAGTACCAGTACCTGGAAGGGTGGTTCGAGACATCAAAGAAGGGATTGGTAGGTAGAGGGTTTCAACCTCGGCATGTTGGCATGCCAATGGGCTTGTAGTCTAGACACAGGTTCCTGGTTGTCCGCACCGAGGAGCTGGGCCGATATGCCGGTGGGACTTTGTTAAGGCCGTAGGATGGTTATCATGCGGCCGTGACCCGGTAAGTGGGCGGTCGATGTTTACTGGGGTCGTGGGAGTGGAAGTGGAGGCTTTAAAGTCCCATATTAATAGCTTTTGTATTTTTTGCTCACTGGCTCCTGCAACGTTTTATAGAACTACTTTTTATATAAAGGTCGTGAAACCTTCTCGTAGTACCAGTACCTGGAAGGGTGGTTCGAGACATCAAAGAAGGGATTGGTAGGTAGAGGGTTTCAACCTCGGCATGTTGGCATGCCAATGGGCTTGTAGTCTAGACACAGGTTCCTGGTTGCCGCACCGAGGAGCTGGGCCGATATGCCGGTGGGACTTTGTTAAGGCCGTAGGATGGTTATCATGCGGCCGTGACCCGGTAAGTGGGCGGTCGATGTTTACTGGGGTCGTGGGAGTGGAAGTGGAGGTTTAAAGTCCCATATTAATAGCTTTTGTATTTTTTGCTCACTGGCTCCTGCAACGTTTTATAGAACTACTTTTTATATAAAGGTCGTGATGCCTAGTATTGTTACCAATACCTCGACTGGGTGGTTCGAGACAGCCAAGAAGGGATTGGTAGGTAGAGGGTTTCAACCTCGCCAAGTTGGCATTCCAGTGAGGCTGTAGCCTGGACACAGGCGCCTGGTTGTCGCTTCCGAGGAATTGGGCCGATATGCCTGTGGGAATTTGTTGAGGCCGTATGATGGTTACCGCACTGTCATACGGGGATGCCCCGGCAAGTGGGCGGTCGACGTTTTCTGGAGTCGTGGGAGTGGAACGTGGAGGTCTGAAGTCCCAACATTGATCGATGCTATTTTTTTCTGCGCACTGACTCCTGCAACGTTCTCTAGAACTACTATTTATATAAAGGTCGTGAAATGTACCCATACTACCAATACCTCGACTGGGTGGTTCCAGATGGCCAAGAAAGGATTGGCATGCAGAAGGTTTCAACCTCGGCACAAGTTGACATTCTAGTGAACGTGAAGTCTAGACACGTGCTCCTGGTTGTCGCTTCCGAGGAACTGGGCCGATATACCGCTGGGACTTCTAATAATTCGACCATGGCGGTGAAATGTTCCAGCATTGTCCCTTTGATGCGGTCATACGATGGCTACCGTACGGCCGTAACCTGGTAACTGTATTATAGACGTTTGCTGGGTGCATGGATGATTTGATATGGAGTGGTTGATTTAAAGGCCCACATTGATTGCTTTTATACTATTTTGTGCGCTGGTTCCTGCAACTCTGTGTAATACTGTTGCATGTATAAATGTCGGAGAACCTCCTTCTACCAATACAACGACTGGGTGGTTTTAGACTCTCAAGTTTTCCTCCTCGGCAACGATACAAAAGGTGACTAAACTTTATTACAAGTACCGGCTGGTTTGTGACCCGGGCTATACTGCACAACTAGAGACTGAGCGACGTTCTCCTCCCTCTATAGCAAGTTTTTTTTTTTGCGAGCAGCAGGCGCATGTATTAAAAATACTAATAATGAAGAGTAAATAACAGCCGTATTTATGCCGTTTCTCCAATTTCTTCATTACCGGGAGCAAACCAATACTGCGTGTTACAAGGTCTGCGTAATGCAAACTGGCTTTCCGTTTTACGGATTCGGCGTCATGTCAGGTCTGATCGATACTAACTAACTAACTAACTAACTAACTAACTAACTAACTAACTAACTAACTAACTAACTAACTAACTAACTAACTAACTAACTAACTAACTCACTCACTCACTCACTCACTCACTCACTAGCTGGCTAACTAACCAACAAGGCAAGCATCTATCTATCTATCTATCTATCTATCTATCTATCTATCTATCTATCTATCTATCTATCTATCTATCTATCTATCTATCTATCTATCTATCTATCTATCTATCTATCTATCTATCTATCTATCTATCTATCTATCTATCTATCTATCTATCTATCTATCTATCTATCTATCTATCTATCTATCTAACTAACTAACTAACTAACTAACTAACTAACTAACTAACTAACTCCGTCTGAGGGGAGGTGAAATGTTAGAGGCCCGCGGTACTCACGGCCAGAAGAAGGTGATAGACGGTGCCGTGCATGGTGTACGCGTTGACGTCATCCCGGGCGGCCAGATCGGCGGCCGACTCGACGCGGTGACCGCTCGGCTGACGCACGGTCAGCGCCGCCTTCATCTCGGCGCTGAAGAAGTTGGTCAGCACGAGCATCGCCAGCCACCAGAAGGCGATCACGATGCGGGCCGACACCTGACGAGGCGTTCGTGGGCTGGCTGCATCAGGAGGAGTTATGTTTACTGCAGGCTGATCTAACTTTACAAAGATTACCGGCAGTCGCACCGGCTGAGCGCCACACATCAAACGCAGCGGAATCATAAGCTCATCACATTACACTGAATAGTTATGTACAGGGGGAGTCAAAAGTTCCCAGGCCAAGTTTCCATAGGAATACATGGGATAGTGGCCTGGAAACTTTTGACCAGCCCTGTACTTCCGTACGACAGACTGTTGGTACCCGCCGCGGTGGTTTAGTGGTTACGGCTCTTGACTGCCGAAGGGTGCGGGTTCGAATCCCAGCCGCGGCAGCATTTTGATGTAGAGTAGGGGCCCGTGTGCTTACATCGTGGAGCGCTTTAAAGAACCTCACGTGGTCAAAATTTCCGGAGCTCACCACTACGGCGTCTCTCATAATCATATCAAGTTTTTAGGACGTGAAGCCCCAAGAATTATTGCAAGATTCTAGGCAACAGCAAAAGCTGTCTATGTTGGCCTGCTCTGAAAGCATTACTTTATCGGAAAATAACGGCTCAGTGAGTATCAGTACAGCGTGAAAGGGCTTGCGTTCTCTGGAAGACAAATTTATGAAGGCTACTCTGAGACTTGAGCGGCTTTCATCGCAGTTCATTCCGCTATGTTTGCGCGAAGGAGAATGATATAAAAAATAATGGAAAATGAAAAGGAAGTAATAAAATAACGACTGAATGGTGGTATGTTACTAATTTAAAATTAATTTGTGATGTTTTACGTGCAAAAATCCCGATGTGATCATCTGGCATGACGACATACGGGAGGGCTCCGGCAGGGGCGTAGCCAGAAATTTTTTTCGGGGGGGGGGCACCGCCTTGATTTCGGGGGTGGCACCTCCTTAAAATGGCCATTTTTTGCTATGTATGCCATGGTGAAAAAAAAATTTCGGGGGGGGGCACGTGCCCGGTGTGCCACCCCCTGGCTACGCCACTGGGCTCCGGAAATTTTGACCATCTGGTGTCCTGTAACGTGCTCTAACATCGCACAATGCGCGGATTCATTTAACCTCCATAGAAATACGATTCCCACGGCAGGGTTCGAACCCGCGGCTTTCGGGTCAGCATCCGAGCACCTTAACTACTGTACTACCGCGGCGGACTTTGTTATTGAACAAACGAATTGGGGTAAGATCGTGCAAATGGAAAGTGATAAAACATTGGCTAGAACACGCGTAAAGGCTGCATGAGCGTGCTGTTAGTGTATTACTTGCTTAGCAATTATAATCGGCACCAGTCAATTTTTTCTCATCTTTTTTTTTTCTTGCGCAGACGTGTAAACTTGTGCTTACATTCCAGGAACACTATGGCCAACAGTCGGAATGCGTTGTTCTGCAACTTGTACAAGAACTTGTGTTCCGAATTCGGAGCCAGGGATGCGACGAACGGCAGAACAACGAGACAACCGAGTAGGGTCAACCACACCTGAAAAAAAAAAAAGAAAAAAGAAAAACATGTACAGCAAAAATCTCGATTTAACGAAGTTTCCCGGATTTGGGAGTTAATTCGCGAAATAGAAGATTATTCGTCATATCGAAATTGAAACAGTGAGTGACTTCCGTGGAGGAAGGAATGAACTACGGGAGAGTGCATAACGTATCGGTATTCAGAGACCTAACAAGCTCTTCCTCCTCTTAGCCTATTCATGTACTCCTTTACCTAGCGCAAGGTGGCCAGCAAATCTGTAAACTGGCTAACCTCCCTGTGTCCCCGTCTGTTTCTTCTTCTTCCTCCTCCTACACCTCCTCTCCCTTTCTTCATCGCATTACCAGTCCAACACGGGATCTATGGCACAGAGTGCATTGACGGAAAGTCTTCGGTCCGTCGTTTCTTTTACAGCGAAAGCTGTTATGAGATCACAACAAGGGTCGTTCCTGCGCCGTAGTTGTCCGCCGCCGCCGGTGTCCGTAACCAATATCGCACGAAATAAGAAAAAAACTAAATAAATAAATAAAAACACGTATGACCGAATGGGAATCGAACCTGGGTCTTCTGCGTGGGAGCGCAGCACTCTACCACTGAGCTACGACGCTGCTTGAAACTGCTGTGCAAACTGACCCTATGCAGGCTTCATGTCGGGTAAGAAATCGCGTTAACGTGTGTTGTTAAGCGTTTTAGAACAGTAAAGTAAGAACCAGGCGTCACACAATACGAATTGCGTAACGAGTGGGTCCTTCAATGCTCCAACCCATTACAAAATGGCATAATTCTTCATCGTCGTCAACCACAGAAACAACAAAGTGCGCATAATGCGTTACAAGTGTGTAGCGGGTACCGCGCTTTTCCGAAGAATGAAGAATATTGGTATAGTAGACGCTTCCCCACTACAAAAAAAATTATGATGATTTATGGCGTAGTGGGTACCATGTAAGTGCGCTTGTAGTAGTTGCCACAAGAGTGTTTAAAAAAGGCTCTAGAAAGGCCGACCTTCCAGCTTTCGCTGTGACTGTGCTGCGCGTTCCGCGCAGGCCTGGCGGTTTTTGTTTTTCTTTCACTCGATGCGCACTTGTTTCTCAGCGTTCCACCTCATTCCCCCCCCTCCCCCCCCCCCCCCCCCCCCCGCCACCCCTCGACTTTCACTTTGGCCGAGTCCAAGAGACGACATTCTTCACAATGGATGAAAATATCAAAACAAAGTGACGACATACTTCTCACAATGGCCTGCCTTTGTTGCTTTGATTTCCGGCAGTAAAGATGGGAAGTAAACAGCTTTCGGAATGCAACATCCGGGGCCTTCGGCAATCATTGTTCGGCAATCTTCGAACAATGTCTGCTCAGGTCCGACGGAGTAAAAGTATGGGGCAGACTTCGCGCCCCCTTAGGTGATATGGGGGGGGGGGGGGGCTTCGCGCCTCTTGTGCGCACGCCTATCGTGGGGCAGCTTTTTCGGCGGCCCGGGTCTGCCACTAAAACCCGACGTACCCTTGCGACGGGGCGACCACGTTTCGGGCCAATTCTTTTCCTTCTTTTCTTCTTTTTGCTTTAAAATTGTACGGCTCAATACTCTCCCTTTTACTGCGTTAGAACTTTTTTTTATTGAAATGATGAAATAGGAGAGGTTGGTGCGATCATGGTGGCACCGGCTACTACTTCTCGCTTAGCAGATGAAGTATGTAGTAAGGAAAATAATAAGGGCACAAAATGCAATACAACAGAACACACGACGTGAAAATACAGCACAACCGAACGTCACATGACTGTTAAGATACGTCTCATAGGTTCATATGTACACAAGTGTTGCATCACAAGTTCAAATATTGTGTTTAACAAAAGAAACGAGCACTCAAGTTCCCACTTCTTTCCTAAGTTCAAATAGGAGAAGTCATAAATCTTGTTATGACCCGTATACCCTCGTTAGCCCGTCTTTCCGTAACATAACATGTTTCGCGTTAAGGTAAGCAGGTAGATCCTGGAGAAAGTTGTGTTCTCTCTCTCACTAACCACCTGACAAATCGCCACTAGGTGGTTTACGCTTCAATTTTTTTTTTCCATTTAGACGTGATAACCTCACATGATTGACTTTACCTACCTCCAGCCCGAACACCGTGAAGGAGCCGGTGATGCTAATCTGGTGCGCAGAGGCTTCGCTGAAGCCTCCCAGGATGACCGCTTCTTCGTGCCACACGGGGTCGCTCGCATCGGCCAGCTTGTTCCGGTCGACCGTCGGCGAGAACAGCGTGAACGACACGTCGCTTTCCTGAGTGGCGGGAACGTACGGTGCAGGGTTGCCGTTGGGTGGACATGAAACGGTTCCAGAACTCACGCCAAAAGTAGCCAAAGTAGCCATGTCATTTGATATTATCGCCGAATTTCGAGCCAAATAGAACAGAAGCGGTATTAAATGCGAAGCATTTCTTTGCATACTGTAAGCACTTTTGCGTTTCTATCTATCTATCTATCTATCTATCTATCTATCTATCTATCTATCTATCTATCTATCTATCTATCTATCTATCTATCTATCTATCTATCTATCTATCTATCTATCTATCTATCTATCTAGCCGCCAACGTCTGGGTGCTCTCGTGATCGCCTCCTTAACTTGGGGTATACCAAAATTTGTATGGAAGGGTAAGAGGTATTGACGAATATGTCTGGCTAGTCATGACATGAATAACGTGAAAATCCTGTCGTATACGTCGTCAAACCCTTTCCTGCAGACACGTGTGGCACATACCCGTGCCACATGTCGAACCCAAGCATCGAACCCAAGCAATCTGCGTGGCAATCAAGTATTCTACCACAGAGCAACGCGAGGTGTCGGAACTGCTTTCGAAAAAGACCCTCTGCACGCGTAATGTTGGTGAAACGTCAGTTGTGGTTGCAGTGCTGGCTATCTAATTCTATAAACATTACATAGGAGCCTCATAGGAGCACATGCTCCTATGAGGCAGGCGTCATGTCGGGTTAACGTCAATTGTATATAAGCGCCATCCACTGTAGTTGTTCCACGAAGCACTACCCAGTGCTACCATCCACGCAAGCACAAGTGCTACATATCAGATTACAGCTTCTGGTGTAGGTAATACCCATGTTTCTGTTGGCATCGTTACGCAACTGTAAACAACTGGTTATATGAAACATATGCGACTGTTCAACTTATGTCTGTGCGTAACCCATTTGTATATATCTTTAACGTCATTTCGTAACGTTTTGCTCAATAAGAAAATGACAACCCAGTCACCTTTCCTCTGCATGCTTCGCATAAAATCGATTCCCATGGTACTTGGGATCTGCCAATTTTTTTTATCAACAGAGTCTTTACTATTGATCTATAAATAAAACCATTTTGAATAGGTAAAACCACAAGTTTAAAAAAGCCGTGGCGCCAACTGGAAATTTTCGTCCCCGCCAACGGGGTCCAAAAGTAGCCAATTTGGCGCAAAGTAGCCACCAACGGCAACGCTGGTTACGGTGGCTTATGTGTAACTATAATGGCTTTCGACTTGCACAACCACGTTCAAGCCCGATTTCTGCGTGGATGAAGTGCAGCCGAACTTACGTTCCTCTGAAGTTCTCCGAGGAAGCCCGTCCAGGAGCCGTTGGGCAGTCGGTTTCCCCAAACGTTGACAGGACTTACAGTGGTCCGATAACTGCATTAAGAAGACGTTTGTGGCGTCACAATTGCAGGCAGAAACTGTTCGCTCGATGAAATGTAAAATTTTTGTTGCTTTCTCAACCGCCACATGCAGAAAGCAAGCGCATATTAATTTTCCCACTCCACTGCCAGGCGACCTGAATCCAGCCACGTGAAGCAAAGGTGTCGAAAGGGAAGAACTCCCTCCAACCCGTTTATAGTACAACGTTACACTCTAACTAAGGGAGGAAAAAAAGGAGTAAGTATTACTCTTATATGTGACTTCCGACTTGCCACGTAAATGACTCTCTTTAAAGATACACGCGAACTCTCTTGGGTCTCCCCCTAAGACTCTCCTAAGAGTATATAGTGATCTCCGAAGAGAGTTCCCGTGTCTCTTTGAAAAGAGTCATATACGTGGAAGGTAAGGGCTCACAAGAAAGAGTCGGGACACTTTCTTTTATATTTTTTCTCTGATAGCGTACTAGGGCAGGTGATGAGCACCAGCAACTACTCGAGTATTATTTCTTGTTCCTTGAACTCATTGTGTGGCGCTACGTCTCAATCAAGTCGATGTGTTTAACTGAAGAACGTGCATGAAAACTTCACCTGATGTTCGAATCCCGAGCCGTGTCCCAGAGTACTTGAATAAGGGACGTGGCGAACAGGTAGGTCCGCACGGTGCCGTTAGGATAAAAGTCTGCATGGGGAAGGTGCTGTTGCCCCACATGTCGGGAAAGAAAAAGATGGGCAGAGGGAGGAGGAAGGGAAATGCAAAAGAAAGATTGTGTTACATCACACGCATGCTTCCTTACAATGGGTTGACAACATAGGCGTGCGCAGGGTTCCCCTTCAGAGGGGGGCGACGGCTCGTCGCAGCGCTCCCCTTCCCTATTAAGTCAGTGTATGGGGGAGACTTAGCCCCCCTTCTTAGGAGACTAGGGGGCGCCCCCCCACTCCCCTGCCCCCCCCTCGTGCGCACGCCTATGGTTGACAAGCTTGACTCACTGGCCGATTTCGTAGTTAGTATGTGCTAAGTTAGTTTGGGTGTGTGCTCATAAAAAGATCACATGCCAAGTCACGTCACATGAAGTGCTGCACGCTCGCCGCCATGGCTCCGAGCGGCGCTGGCTAACACTCCCAGGTTAATACGACCTGAAATACCCAATAAGGTGGACGTGAGGACGACCGCTGGTGTAGCTCAATTGGTAGAGCACCGGACGCTTTGTCCGAAGGTTGCAGGTTCGCTCCCTGTAGCCGGCGGTAAGTTGCCTTTTCCGTCCATTTTAATTTCTTAATAAGGACAAATGCGTACTAGCGACTTACGTGCATTGCCGTGATCCGCAGGATTGGGCCGTTTTCGCTAGACATCGTTGATTTATTTTCGACACAGCCGAGGAGAGTGCCACGTATCAATACATCGCGAGCACGAAGTATCACTTCACTCAGTAGCCGATCTCAGTTTCGTCTGAAGCGGCCGTATCACCACCGCCGCTTCTCTTGACGGAAGGATAACCTCCTCTCAATTGGAGGTTCGAGTTGTGACGTCATTCGGATGCTGGCCCTTCGAATGACGTAATTGCGAAAGGGGCCAATGGGAAACCCGATGCCTCGTCCGCTACTCTTATAGAAAGCCGCTTCAGCTTCGGCAAAGTTTGAACACCACGAAGAGCGGACAGGCGAGCAACACGCGCAGGTAGTAGGCTTGTTTGCGCATGTCAATCGAAGTTGACCAGAATGCTTCGCTCGGCACATGCCCGCGCGAGCAAACAATGTCCTGTCCTCACTGTAACTAAAGCTTCAAGGTCGGGGGGTTTGGTTCTGTCCATTTGCTGTGGGGAAGGTGCGCAAACACTCATGTACTTAGATTTATAGGTACATGCACGTTAAAGAACATGCACGTGATCAAATATTCATCGGGAGTTCGCCATGACGGCGTGTATCATAATGGTGATGGCGGAACCCTTTACGGCGTGTGTCACAACTGTTGACGTGGAATCCCCATGATGTATACCTAACTCACATAGGCTTTCATTTTTGTGTTTCGACGCTGCCAACTAGCTCGGCTCTTTGTTACTTCTAAGCGGTGAAACTTGGCCCCTCCTAATGGAGTACCCTGTGCACGCTTATGGTTTGTCGACAAAGAGAAATATATATATATATATATATATATATATATATATATATATATATATATATATATATATATATATATATATATATATATATATATATATATATATACCCGGAAGTCGGGCCAAGTTGCGTACACAGTTCCCTGTGTGACCGTATGTACACCCTTTCGAACACATATATCAACATGTCAGCGGGGCTGAAGATTGCATATGTAAGTACAGTTGGGGTGCTCTGAAACAGTTTGATCGAGCGG
>JALIZH010014287.1:0-33116 GCA_030522465.1 Rhipicephalus appendiculatus | reverse complement strand
TGACAGAATTATGTGGATTCCATCCCGGCCGCCGTGGTGCCATTTTTATGGAGACGAAATGCTTGAGGCCACTGTAAGTGCGCGAGCCTCCTTGATTTAAGTGCTTGTTAAGGAACTCAAGCGGTAGAAATTTTCGTGGTCCTCCTCTACGAAGTGCCTGATAACCATACCGTGGTTTTGGGCTCGTCAAACTCCACAAATTATTGATATTAGTAGTATTGCAAAATGCCGGGCTAACTGAGCTCGAAATAACAGCGCGGTAGAAATGGAACTATTCTAGCCAGATCATACATATCTGGTGCTTTTCTCCCTAAAAAAGCCAGGTCCACTTTAAAGAAACTAAAAAAAAAAAAAAAAGAAAACGCAGGTTTTTGCTACGGTCAATATGGTCGGGCCAGCTCCAACATTTTTTTCCACCAGTGCGCTCATGTCACCAAAATACCTCAAATCTATATTGCGGCTAAAATCTATGTAGCCTACTATCGTCAGTATTCCAGAGTAAAATCTGTACTTGGCTTTTAGAGGTTGTAACATTTCCTTTGGGCTTGACTTATCTCGTAAAATAAGTCTCAATCGCAGCAAATGAAAGACAGCAATATTTTGCGACAACATTAAGACCGTGCTTGTGCTTCCGTCGGTGCCGCCTTTTGTTGTAGTGGCGTAACTACGATAACTAGACTTGTAGAGCGAGTGGTCCTACCAGGGAATATGCGCACCATTCTGGACTGCCGGCAGCGTTTTGTCGTTCCTGGCATCTTGAGGGCCTTCAGAAAAATGCTTGTTTGTTTGTTTGTTTGTTTGTTTGTTTGTTTGTTTGTAGCCTGAAAACTGTTTCAGCTCTTCTTCGTCTTCTTCTTAGCTGATTTGATTTCGCGCCGTTTCGGATCGCTTCTTTTTCAAGGAATAAAGCGGTGCCCAATATCTTCATTTCAGTTGTCTTCTATTTCAAATATACCGTCTCGGAGTGAAAGAAGGCCATGCTATGCAGTGCAAAGGTTGTCGAATGAAAGAAATATAGAACAGCTACAAGGACCCAAATGAAACAGATTGGACCCGGTCACGTTGGTTGTTTTGGTCGTGTTTGTTGAAGCAACACTGATTTAATAGATCTGACTCGGTTTGATCCACGCAGATAAAGGATTTCGCAAATTTTTTAAAAATTCAAAACTGTCTCTTTGAGTTCACGTTACAATGAGGAATTGTCCCATTTTGATTACAATTCGTTTAAAGAGAAATATACTTTGGCACGTTTTACGCTCCCGTAAAATTTAGCCCTTTTCTGATTTGGTTCTTTAAGAAAAAAAAATGCCACATATACAGCACAAGACAGTCATCATGCTTTGGCCGAAAGAGGGCTGTTCGAAGCACTATCATCGTTGGAAGGAAGTAATTTTGGCAAAGCAGGATTGCTAGTAGCAGCGTCCTTAGCAGCGTCGTCGATGTGGATTCGTTTCTCGGACAAGGAAAAAAAATTGGGGTGTGTTCCAAAGATTGACCTCAAAAATGTCAGCTCACTGGCAACACTGAACACATCAGAGCAACTTTGAGGTCAGAGTGGTCAGTTAAAGGAGTACTGACACGAATTTTCAAAATTTTGTGATTGTTGCCCTAAACAAAAGTACTGGTGTCGGGAAACCTATAAAGACTGTCGTAGTGCTTGGTAATGCATTGGATATATTTTTAATACCACTACCACAAAACAGCAATTTCGGTTTCGGTATCGAGGGGCGGCTTCTCAGTGACGTGTCAGAGCGGTGTGACGTCACGGGAAGACAGTAACTGGCGACGTACTAACGAAAAAATGTGTCATCTGCTCGTGGTGCACGTAAACAACGATGAGTGAAATGTCGTCCAGATACCCTGAGAGTGATTTCTGCGATTTAGGCTGCATGGAGGACGCAGAGCTCGCAAACTCGGGAACTGTCTTGACTCGTCGGGATAATGTCCAATGCAGTGGAGCTGGCAGGCAGATGCTCAGCGACGAAAACTAAAATGAAAATAAAATATTTTGTACGTGTTGTCTGACTCCGTGTGTGGAAAGAGTTGACACCGCATACCAAGAAAACGAAAAATGTCCCTTTTGCGATGATCCAAAATCATGCCAGTACTCCTCAAGGGTGCTCAACCCCGCCCTTACTTATCCACGGGGGGATGCACCACCCGCAGATCGGCGTATCCTAGCAGCCCAAATTTGTAGATGACTTTTGTTCTAAGAATACAATGAATTGCCGGGACAAAACACGCGGCCAGCGGACCCCTTGCCAGCGCCCCGCGCCTTCAGACGGAATAGCCTTGCGAGTTTGCTAAACAGTATTCGCATTATTTTATCGCCTACTACGTATTATAGCTCTTTGTTCAGGCAAGCTAGAGACACGGGACTGGTCTCAAGTGTTTTGTGCGTGTGCGCGAGGCGCCCCATGCGCTCATGATAAGTTGCAACATCACCGTGAAACGATACCTTCATATTTCACAATCGGCGTCAAGATTTTAGTCATTCTGAAAATCAGTATCCATATGGTTTTCGATACCTGACGTCAAATACCCTTCTGAAATGACCCATGCAGGAAAGGATTTTTTTATTCTTTCAAGAGGCAACGTGTGGTGGCATTTTAATTCAAACTCTCTGAACCCCCGCCCCGGAATCCACCATCTTCACTGTCCTCCCAGCGCTTGTGGGACTAAATTTCGTTACTGCGGCCCGCTAGTTGAGGTTTGCTGAAGGCCCCTTCCATATATCTTAATCCAGTGCGACCTGCCTGTCAACAATAGTTACTCCTTCGCGGTGACACGGTTAAAATGGCAATACAAGGCACTACGCCTTCTTTTGCAGAATATTTCTAAGGGTATCATGCGCTGCACAGCCAAATACCGGACCGCCAGGGGTCCGCAATGTTCACACCGACGTGTCTTTTCGACTGCGAAAACCAATTTTAGAAAAAATCCAGGATGATTTCTGGCGCAGCTAACTCTTTTGGTCGGCGATACATCACAATACGAAAAAATTTCGGGGGGGGGGGGCTGAAGCCCCATAAGCCCCCCCCCCCCCCCCCTGGCTACGCCCCTGATATACACTAATACGGCCAGTAAAGTCACACCTCCCCACCCTGCCCCATTAACAACAGCCGTAGAACGCCCCTAAGGACAGCCGTTTTGTTCGCGCTCCAGTTACGTTTGAATTCCGATACCTTTGAGCCCTCGTAATGACGAAAAAGTCACAGTTACTCAGCGCATTTGTAAAGAGACGCACCGTACACACAGCGTCTCCGTGGGTAAATATTCGGCCTGCCTTTTGCAGGGTAAAATATCTTCACACAGCTCTCTGAGCATAGCTAAATCCCAATAAAGCAGCTCAGTTACTCTGAATAAACTATAGACGCCGAATCGCCACTAGCAGAAAGGATCAAGACAGAAAAAATCAATAAGGCATGCACTTTCTGTTTCATCGGTCTCTTTCTTCCGGCGGTCGTCCGGCGTCTAGTTAATTGTCAGTAATGTACTAACAAGCCCAGCAATTAGTTCGGCTCAATTACAGTGAGATCGTGAATCTTCACTGTTGCAATCAGTCCGTTTTCATTTTTTTTTGATAATTTTCGTACCTCTCAACAGTCGCTTCGGTTACAAAAATTAATTTGCAGTACTCTCAAAGGCATATATGAAGCAAGCATCCATTAAAAGCTTTGAAGTTTCGTCCATCGAGGCTTACGACGGCAAGCACTAGGCTTAATAATGACAGACACGAAACGAAAGCCACATCAGTAATAGTGTCGGGATGGCCGGGTGCCGCCGACGCCCGACGGGCCCAGCAGTTCTCGCGCGCCGCGCAGCGCGCCTTCATATATATAGTCTAACTGAGCAATTGCAGCGCCTGCGCTACGGTCGATGCGGAAGGCATCAGGCGGCGAGGCATGTTCACGCCACTCAACAGTTGTAGTACACTTAGGGTTACCAATCTTCCCGGATTTCATGGTACTGTCCCGAATTTTCATACAGCGTGTCTAGTCCCGCGATGTCCCTGTCCGGACAGATATATGTCCCGGGTTTGTTCCGGACCATCCAGTTGGAACTCCAGGAAGATGAAGTGTTGCGAACAGCGCGTAGCCAGCTGAAGTACCCCTTCAAGAGGCCGCAACAATAAATAAACAATGAATTTGTCTGGAAGGTACTGCAATGAAGAAAACTGATTTCTCCGGCTCCCTACGTTAGTGTATGCCCCCCCCCCCTCCCCCCCTCCTCCGTCCTGTCTCCCTTCATTGAAGAGTTGGTAACCCTATAGGTACACACTACCTCTAGGCAGCGTACGTGAACGGCGCCAAACGCCAGCAATGGACACTTGAGGAAAAGTTAGATCACATTTTCTGAGTCTAACTTCCAAGAGAGGTCAAATGAAGTACCGAAGAGAGTCAGGTTGAATATATTTTTTTTTCAACTAAGGGCTGTCCAAAGGGCCCGCGAACGGGCGGAGTACCATGGTCTTCCGGTCCCAACGTGGGCGCGGCCCGCAGCTACGAGCTTGTAGTTCCTTGGGACTTTATTAAAGTTTGTTGACTGACTGACTGAGTGTACCACTGTTTCGACTACTAATTTGCCTCGGAACGGTGACATGTGCAACACCTCGAGCATCATTTTTGCTAGTATTTGAGAAAATGAGTTTGAGCGGTCAGCAACAGCAAGTGGTTGCGTCAACTAACATACCGGTGTTCTACTTTCTAGTCTACTAATATATACTTAATCACTTGAGTTGGTAATATTGACGCGTTGTCGTTTGTTTATTTTTTCATTTTTTTGGAGAACTTAACGCTTGCCTTGGTGATTTATCTACAAAATGCTGGTTCGTAGATCAGTGTTGTTACGGTATTACTCATGATTCCACGTCCATATTTCTTTCTTGTTCGAAAGCGTCGTGTGACTTGTCAAGGAAAATCCTAAATTTCTGCTTTTATCCTGACTGCATCTATGTTGGCCTGTCGTTTACCGTTTTACTTTCCTTTTGTTCTCATCAGCTTGAGGGCAATCCTGAGCGTCATTCATCACTATATTTTACTTTGGCTATAGCGAAAATATATTTCACGTTAATACTCATCAAAGTGCGAAAACTAAAAGACTGAATAAGATGTCGCAGGACAACGTGTATGTGTGCCAGTTTGTAGTCCGTAGAGGTCCGGCTGGCCCGTATGTGTCTTTCATACTCTCTCACGCATCCCAGACTTTTCACATATACTCTTAAGAGCAAAATTTTTAAAAAAGGATGACAAATGAATATATGGCCACGTGCGTGGCGCAAGAAAGACAACACAGATGCACATATGCTGTGTACAGAAGGTAGAAACAGCAACGAAGAACTCGATGGCGCGGTGCTCTAAAGAGACCGACCTGCTGCTGTTCTCTCGATCACTGTGTTACGACCACTGTCTTGACGTTTGTGGCTACCTCAGCAGGTTGGCTTTCAATGAACCGAGTGACCGTGAATCGCCTAGAAACCAGGAAAAAAAATCACGTTGCCCCTGATCCATTCGCCTAACACGGCTTGAATACCAAAGCCATCGTGCGCGACTATATAAACGTGCAATTCATATCGCGCAAAACCCACCTTGCTTTTTTTATTACTTTTTTTTGTACGTGAAAGCCGCAAAGGCGAAGTTAGTGCACAGCTTGGCACTTGAGAGGCCACTAGATTTCTTGAGCTAGGTTTTCGACGGCGTTTTCACCCTTGCGCATAACGTGTATTTTGCATAATCTAATCTGTGTTTCTTATTTTAGTGATGAGGCTTGAACATGGACAAAGGCAAATGACTATAGGGGGGAGCGTCATATGGCATTACAGGTCACTTTTCCCGTTTAATGAGGCATATAGGACTTTCGCATTAATGCGAATGATTTTATATGAAGTACACCGATTCATTGTGATAGATACACATTTGTTCGCGTAATGCAGACGTCCACGTTGCGGCATCAACTCGCCATGTTTCAAAAGCGGCATAATTCAAGGATTAACGGGGCCGCTGGTGAGGCGCACAGAAACCAAAATGTGGCACAATGCCGTCTGCGCTGTGGTGGTGCGCTTCTTTCTCGTCTACGTCCCTGGTTTTTCCCAATGTTGGCCCAACAACACAAACATTCAATGCTAGAATGGTCGAGCTGCGCGCAAGCGCAATGCGCTTTGTATAACGAAGATAAAGTGCAGTACAAAGCAATGATCATTATATGAAGTGGTATTTTGAAAATGTGGTGCAGTGCGAAGCAAGCCGAGTGACACTTGTCTTGTTTCACTCTGGGCCACCTTAACACAATTGAAAAACCAAGTAGGCGAAACCGCTATTCCTGCTGTTAAATGCAGTATTTACAAAATTGACCGTCAGCAATTGAAACATGATCCACCCCGCGTTACTCTGGCAAGAGCTGACCAACGTGTATCGCATAAACCAGGGGTCTCAAACACGCGGCCCGCGGACCTCTCGCTATAGCAGCCGGAGATCTGCACGTGATTGCCTTCGTCACTTTTTTTTTTCAACAAGCATGTTCAGGAGCTACACAGGCATGTACTCTAGCATAGGGAGTCAGTGAAATCAGTTTTCTTTATTGTTAGCATGGACGTCCAGAGGGGGGGGTGCAAAGAGGGCTGGAATTTTGGATATTTTTCTATGCAGTAGCAATAAGCTATACACAGCTTGATTAGCACACTCAGGTCTCGCATAAACATGCATGTGAAACGGCCTGCAGGATTGCCAGCCAACTTTACACGTTATACGACCATGTCACGGAAAGGCTACCTGTGCTAATCCCCCCCCCCCCTTTTTTTTTTTCATTTTTCACCGATGCACCGCGATGGAAAAAATTCTGCGGATCCTCTTGATTGTGACGGCCTCTTGAGGTGGTACTTGAGCTGGCTACGTGCAGCTCAAACACTTCCTCTTGCTGGAGAATGTGCTCGTAAATGTCGCACTTCGGTCAGCTGAAGTGGCGAAAGCCCCGTGCAGCCACCGCTAGCTGCCGCAACATTGCTTCTTGCGTGCGATTCGTGCCAACTTCGTGTTCCATGGCGTGACGAGCGTTGTTGGGCGTGCGTGGGATCACAGAAATTTTTAACTGGACGGTCCCGAACAAATAGGGGATGGTTGGTAACCCTAGACAACACCCGCGGCGGTGGCCGGCCCTTGCCCATGTGCGGTGGTAGCAGCGAAGATTGGTCCCGGAGTTTGTCTCTGCCTAACATGCGTCGCGAGGCGATAACTTTTTGTCGCATAAAAGCTCACTGCGACGCTCAACTCGCCGACGCAACAATTTGCCGCAAAAGGTCTTCCGCCTTTCGGTAACCGCTGAGACTGGTCGAACAATGATAACGACTTCCGCGCTGTTGCGGCGGTGCCTTAAAGGATAACCATCTGAAAAGTGCGGATGTGAGGAGGCCGGTGGCATTGAACGTGCCCTATTGACACATCGCCGACAAACTTATCACAGTCATCTGCAGATATCTACTCGGCTGCGCGTGTTTAAACCGTATGCTGCCGTTTGAAAGTTCGCCGCCGCCGCGTTGTGCGAGGCCGCTTGCGCGTTTCTTACTAAATGCATATCTTCGTCGTGTTAGACTACTCCCCGCACTCAAGCACGATCCGGAGTGAAGCATGCGCGAAGAACGCACAAACGCGCGCATACATTACACTGCAAACGGCCCGGCATGCGACGGCGAGAGCCGAAGCGACGTGCTGCACGCAACTAGCCAGGGATGATTGGTTCCACTTGGCGGTACCGCGCTTCAGTGGTACGGCGTGAGTTCATTGCGAACGGGGTTTAATTGACTCGTGAGCACACAGTGGACACAGGCACAGTGGACGCGAAGAGGCCTAACTTCTCTGGGTTGTTAGCACTTTTAATAAAAAAAATACAACGAAAAAAAGAGTTTGGTCGCTAAGTGCACGTTTTTAAGGGCGAGTCCGCCCACATACAACGAACTACTGATATAACAACCGCTTATTGCGGCACTTTCGAGTTCGTTATTAACAAGTTTCACAGTAAATATGTACCGCTGTCCTCAGGTGGTACCAAACAAACGAACAAACAAACAAAAAAGAAATCTGAACAGGAACGTCATTTATAAATTGAATGGGGCTGTTTACGAATTTTTTAAGGCACTCAATGCACAGCGGAACTTGGTATTTGCTGCACAGATAGCTACTGTGCATTTATGCCGAGCACACATGGGAGCACACGCGAAGGCGACGTGCGACAGGTATACATTAGCCAACTCGATTTCGTGACAAAAGTAATTAGATGCACCTTAAAAGGGACTGCGATTAACGCCGCTTTTTCAAATAAAAGCTCCGCTACAATAAAAATTGAAATTCTGCCTATGTGCAATTGTACCAGTGCGATAGCTGCCATATTAAGGCTAACACCATAAACCAAAATCAAGCCCAAAAATGCTTCGTTGAAGTACACTGTATAAGGGCAACGAAAATTTCTGTGTTGCAAGTGAATCGTTAGGTTCTGTTTTGTAAACGGTTTATTTATTTATTTATTTATTTATTTATTTATTTATTTATTTATTTATTTATTTATTTCAGTACCCTCAGGGCCCGAGGGCATTACAGAGGGGAGTGGGTATACATTTGTGATACAACAAACATAAAAAAGCAATAACTTGGGGTTACATAAATACAATGAAAGAAATCAACAATTAACAGCGCACAATAAGAGAACATAATACAGTTGGTTATGAATTCAAAGCATAACAATGTCTCCTACAATAAGGAAACAAGGGAGGACACAAAATGGGACACTTCACAGACATGTTCTAGCGACGCTCTTAAGGCGCTCATTTAGGCCACTGCAGCACTGCAGCCGATAGCGAGCACTAATCAAGAAGGTGATCAAGGCACGTGAAAATCCAATTTGCTGTCCGCGCCACATGTCGTAGCGAAGTAAAAACTTAAAATAGCCTTTTCCTATACCTCGCTAGATGGTACCACCAGTAAGAGCGGCGCCAATTTTGAACATTTTTAAAAAAATTATGGGTGCTCGAAACGAAGTGGCAAAGTGGTACACATTTGTGCCAATGTCGTACGAACAGTTAAAAAGACAGGAAGCTCAAACGCGGATACGACAGACAAGTTAAAAGAGTGAACAGACAAGTTAAAAGAGTGAATTATCTCTTGCGTAGACCACCACGCACACCTGATTGAGTATCTTGATTTTAGCAGCGCACTGAGGGACGAGGAGTAAGAAAAGAAGGTGCACAACACGGGCGCTATGAATCCGTACCAACTAGCTCAAGTTTCAATTCTGATTGAGTATCGTCTCTTGCCTGGGAATGCGCAGATGAGTATGTGTGAGTAGGCGTGAGTATGAACGTGAGTGAGTGCCTATGAGCGTGAGTCGGCGTGAGTATGAACGTGAGTGAGTGCCTATAGTGTGAGTATGAACGTAAGTGAGTACTTATGAGTAATGAGTGTGAACGTGAGTGGGTGCCTACGAGTGTGAGTTGTCGTGAGTGTGAACGTGAGTAAGTATACTCATGAGTGTGAGTAGTCGTGAGTGTGAACGTGAGTGAGTATTCATGAGTGTGAACGTGAGTGAGTATTCATGTGTGTGAGTAGGCGTGAGTATGAACGTGAGTGAGTATACTCATGAGTTTGAGTAGTCGTGAGTGTGAACGTGAGTGAGTATTCATGGGTGTGAGTAGGCGTGAGTATGAACGTGAGTCAGTGCTTATGATAGTGAGTAGTCGTGAGTGTGAACGTGATTGAGTGCCTATGAGTGTGAGTGGACGTGAGTGTGAACATCAGTGAGTGCCTACGAGCGTGTGTAGTGAGTGTGAGCGTGAGTGAGTACTCATGAGTGTGAGTAGTCGTGAGTGTGAACGTGAGTGAGTACTCATGAGTGTGACTGGTCGTGAGTATGAACGTGAGTACTCATGAGTGTGAGTGGACGTGAGTGTGAGCGTGAGTGAGCACTCATGAGGGTGAGTAGGCGTGAGTATGAACGTAAGTCAGTGCTGATGAAAGTGAGTAGTCGTGAGTGTGAACGTGAGTGAGTGCCTATGAGTGTGAGTGGACGTGAGTGTGAACGTGAGTGAGTACTCATGAGTGTGAGTAGTCGTGAGTGTGAACGTGAGTGAGTACTCATGAGTGTGACTGGACGGGAGTGTGAACGTGAGTGAGTACTCATGAGTGGGAGTGGACGTGAGTGTGAACTTGAGTGAGTACTCATGAGTGTGAGTAGTCGTGAGTATGAACGTGAGTGAGTACGTGAGTGTGAACGTGAGTGAGCACTCATGAGAGTGAGTAGGTGTGAGTATGAACGTGAGTGAGTACTCAAGAATGTGAGTGGACGTGAGTGTGAACGTGAGTGAGTACTCATGAGTGTGAGTAGGCGTGAGTATGAACGTGAGTGAGTACTCATGAGTGTGAGTGGAAGTGAGTGTGAACGTGAGTGAGCACTCATGAGTGTGAGTAGGCGTGAGTATGAACGTGAGTGAGTACTCATGAGTGTGAGTGGACGTGAGTGTGAACATGAGTGAGTACTCATGAGTGTGAGTAGGCGTGAGTATGAACGTGAGTGAGTACTCATGAGTGTGAGTATTTCGTGAGTATGAACGTGAGTGAGTACTCATGAGTGTGAGTGGACGTGAGTGTGAACGTGAGTGAGCACTCATGAGTGTGAGTAGGCGTGAGTATGAACGTGAGTGAGTGCGAAGGCTGAAAAAATTTTGTTGAGTGAGTTTGAGTGAGTAATCCCTTAAAGTGCCGACCTATGAATGCAATATACCATTCTGACCGACCATCCATTTGCTCGTATACATCTCTTAGCTGAGTGACCATATAATGATGAAGTAGGATGTTGAGGAAATTATTGGCTATGCGTTTTTCTGGGACATGCGCGCACGCTAGGAGTGTATAGCACATCCTTGTATAGTATAGTATAGCAAGGGGAAGAGAAGGAGAAGTGATGGTGAGGAGGAAGGAAAGAAGGAGGGGAAAACGAGTATAAAGAGACAGTCTAAAAGTTTTTTTTTTATTTCTCATTTGGTGGCGTTTATTTTAACAACGTCATTTCCGTGACGGAAATACGTCACTAAAGTCTTGGTGGGCCCCGGCATAAAACACTTTCGTGTTAAAAAATATCAGGAAAGAGAAAGAGAAAAATATAGGGAACGAAAGGCAAGAAAGACAGCAAGAGATAGAGAGAGGACGAAATATACATAAATATGTTCGCTGACCGTCAACTGGGGACTTTACTAAGGCGCAAATATGTATCCTGAACATTATTTTCTGCTCACACTGAAATGTTAAATCAGCACTCATTAAACGCCTAAATATATTCCCTTTAGATGCGATTTCCTACGCAGCAAATTCAATTATATTGACACATTGGTGGAGATTTATATTTGAATATGTGAAGTGTAGTATCCTGACGGCGCCTTTGAAGACCGACGCTGAAAAGTGCCACATGTGTTGGACTTGAAATAGACGAGCACGAAAGTTGCAGTTACATGTATGTAGTACGGCCGTTGGTCTCGAAAAAAATTGTCTAGGAGCATTTATTTAAATTCTTTTACCTATGTGTAACCTGCTGTCGGCAATGCTAAATTCGTTTGATATATGCAGCTGATATATATATATATATATATATACAGTGAAACCTCGGTGATACGATCACAGGTCATACGAATTTCGGGGTGATACGAATTTTTCTTTGGTCCCGGCCAAGGCCCATTGACCTGCAATGTAATGGAGTACGGTTGTTGCGAACAGATTTTCATCTCGTGACGTTTGATACGAACGTACGCTACCGCCCAGTACGAAGAGGTGCTGTTCGCGCTGTTGCGGAAGACGCGCCAAGCACGTACGAGCCTGGGAACGTAAGCGCGTGCATGCGCGCCGCACCGCCAAATCGTCATAACACGTAAATACTTTTCTTGCGGTCAGAATAAACCTTCAGAGACGCGTCACGGCATCCGAGATTGTGTGCGCGAATCTTTGAGGCTTTTGTGTGCCTCCGTGTGCTTTTGCGTTTAGATTACAGAAGGCATTGGTGCCATACTTATATTTTTTTCTAGCGTATTGACTCGGGCTGCTGTCGTTGTACTGTGTTTACACGTGCCTGCCTCGTGCATCAGACATACCATGAAAGAAGGGCGAGGACCGAAAAAAGGCGAGGACGGTCTTGGCGAAGGAGTCGGGCCTCACAGCGTCAACATGCGCGACTGTTGAGGTCGCACTTGTGCGGGCACGGCCACAAATCTCCCAAAAAAGCATCCCCAACACCTTCGCGATAACAAAATCATAACATAGGACCGCGGTTCTGAAATTTTGTGGCCTTGGTCTATCGCGTCAAAGCACTTCTTCCGTTACTTTCGCCGCACTACACCTAAAAACAAAAACTTAACTGACAATCATTCAGAGTCCTTCCTGACGTTGCTGCGGCCCTGAAAAACAATAAATGAAAATGTACGCCAGCTTTCTTTTGTCGCATGCTTACCTTCCATGCTTACTGGTGATACGAATTTCGGATGATACGAATATTTTTGTTGGTCCCATGAGATTCGTATCACCGAGGTTTCACTATATATACACTCTAAGAAAAAAAGGACTAAAAGGGGTAGGGAGGTTAGTCCTTTTGGGGATCAACTGATTTGCCACAACCAATAGTCCTTTTGGGGATGAACTGCAAGGGGATAAAAAGTTAGTCCTTGAAGGATTAACTGCAAAGGGACTAAGGGTTGCTCCTGTGAGGACTAATGGTTACTCCTGTAAGGACTAACAGTTGATTTTCGGAAATGGTCCCTGACAGAGCAAGTGTTACTCTCGTAAGGACTAACTGTTGACCCTCAGAGATGATCCTTGGGAGAGCAAATGTTACTCTCGTGAGGACAAACTGTGGATCCAGAGAAATCATCCCTGGGAGAGCGAATGTTATTCCTTCCGGATAAATTGTTAATCCATTTGAACAATTTTTGAAGGGACTAACGAGTAATCCGCAAATCATTCACCTGTGAATGACCTGGCCATTCTCACCAGACTGACATGATAGCTTAGATCATTTGTGCTTTACTCAGTACTGCATCCATGTATGTGTGCAGGAACGAAAAATTGGAGAGATCAATTCAGGGCTAGAAACATTTATTTTCTCCAAACAGTGCGCCACGCGCACCAGCGGTACTGGCCGTCGGCTGCTGTTCACCTTGATGAAGCGGCACAGCAGGTCAAACGACCGGTGGGTCTTGCTCGCCCAGTTGAAGGCCCAGTGCTGTGTCCGTGATCGCTTTTCGTCCTGGTTCGTTTGTGCGCTAAAAAGTGAAACATGAATTACTAACATGCCCAAGCATACGCTCTTGCAGTAGAAGACGTCCTGACCCCAAGTGTACCGGATTCTAGTAAGAATGCCCACATAATCTTCGTTGATAAGGAGAAGGATGTCAAGAAAAAAATTACAAGCAATTCAACTTAGTGTCAATTGTTTACTAGCTATTTACCAGGTGTATGCAGTCACCGACCCTATTTCTGGCGCATCTTTCGAAACAGCAGTTTCCCTGCGGATCGTTGCTTACCTCTGCGATCTCAAAACGAGATCGGCATCTCGTTCACACTTGGAACTACGAAAGGAAGATCAGGTAAAATCCCCTCGAACGCGCGAGTCGAAGCCGCACTACTGGGGGAGAAAAACTCGCTGCAAGACTATCGGCTGTTTTACCAGACAGGCGAAGCATCTGCAGCCCTTAGAAAAACGCGTTAACTGCTTCCAATGGATTCTTTTAAGCACTTGCAAGCCATAATGCTGATCATACTTTACGCTTTGTCAAACTTGAATGAAATTATATCTACCAACTTCAAGACTTTCCCTATCGAGAATTTTTAGTTGCGCGGTGACCTTTCAATTCTTCAAAACACCTTTAACAAGGTAAACACTTGGCGACAAGCGGCAAATTAGGACACGGGGAGAGAAGTCACGTGAATGACACTGCACACGCTAGGAGCAGTGATACAGATCGCCAACGGTTTTGATTTCTTCATTGTGTTGACCCTCGGTGTTCTATCAAGGGTTCCAGAAAAAAAAAAGGAAAACACGAATATTTTAACATCGATAAATTCTTACGAAACGCCATCATTTATACGGTGTAGCGCCTGCTTTCGAAAAACTAGGATGGCTCTTACCTGCAAGAAATACAAAAAAGAAAATGTTTTTGTTATAAAAATAAAATAGCTAGAAGCGCACGGCTTAATCACGTAAGCCCCAGTGATTACGCAATCGCACGCTCATACAACATGCTAAAACATGCCGCGCACAATGCTTTTTCAGCTTTCATAATCTTTATAACGCAATGGGCCAAGGCGATGAAAATGAAAAACTTACCTTGAGAATTAACAGAGGTGCGAGGTTTGCAGAGCCAGTTAATCCACAAAACAGTGATCGCACTTCAAGGTGACGGCGTCTATTCTTGAAGCTTAGCAGAAAAAAATGCTGCGAAGCTGGGGTGTCTTTTTCTTCGCAGGAAAGTTCCGGTGTTGAGTCCATTGAACAGCCGTTCCACAGAAACACACTTGCATGCACATCCACAATTGCAGCACATGCAGCGAAGTATGCTTTCACAGCTGCGTTGATAGTCTGTGTAGATAGCGGCACTCGCTTTCCACGAAATCAGAACAAGAAAGATCACAAGTGACGAACACGAACCGCACTCGTGACTGCAGTGAGCGATTCTGAAGAAGAAAGTGCGGCGCGGATGGATACACAATATACGTGCTGAAATGTCTGTCACATTTGCACGATTATAACCGCTAGTAAATGTTTTGAAGCTTTTGGGGAACTAAGTTTCAAGTTTTCATAATTGGCGGTGCAGCATTAACACCTTACAAATTAATATTTTCTCGCGTTATTTTCTTGATCGCGACAGTAAGCGGGCTGACGAGCCTTGTCATCAGTACAGTGAACGTTTGAACCACAACCTGTTTGAACATGCATTCGCCGCATTCCTCCCCCCTCAGCACCCCGCCAACCCCGCCGCGTGCAACCACCACCCCGACAAAGTAGAAAGGCGAGTTTCGGAACAATAGGGTGCACCTGACCGAGAGCCATGACCTTTCAAAGGCTGCTGAGCCGTGCTGCCAACAAGGGCTGCAGAAAAAGCGTCTTTTCTTCCCTTCAACCCCTACCCGAGGGAGTAAGTGAGCCATTCGTCCTCCCGTTAGTCCTCCAAAGTTGCAAGCGACACGCCCTCCACCGCAATTGGTCCTCTGGTGGACTAACGACACGATTTGAGGACTAAAGTTGACGTTACTCCCCCCTCGAGCTGGTTTTTTTCTTAGAGTGTATATATATATATATATATATATATATATATATATATATATATATATATATATATATGTGGGAGCTTTAAATTGCTCGATTTATTTCGCCTCAGGATTATCCGACACTATATTTATTAAAAACTCAAATGTAACGTTAATGTAACGACGCGTTCCAATTTTGGAAATGTAACTGTAACGAGTTCCTTTTGCATTTGAGTAACTTGTAACGGGAACTCGTTCCGAAGTTGGGAAGGAACGAGGAACGGGCTTTCGTTCCTGTTTTAGAGGAACGTGTACAACACTGTACAAAAGGCACACACATTACTAGCAAGTATGCACTAAGTGGCTAAAGTACGCACTAGGGACAGGCTGTCGCTATTGCGTTCAAGTCTTGGAAGCGAAGCTTGAGGGTACCCAATTGTTTTATTATTGCGATAGCAATTATATGGACACCCTTGGCTCATTTTAGCCGTCACCGACATGCCCTGGATATCTATATGTATGCATGCATATAAAAAACGGACAAAGAAAAATAAATAATAAGAACAAAAAATTCCAAGGCACCCGACCGGGGATTCGAACCAGCGGCCCCACGCTCCACAGCGCGCTGCTTTAGAACACTTAGCCATGCACCATACATGAGCCTGCGTAATAACGGCAAGTTATTTATAGACACCATTTACCGCTGGCGGCACGCAGATCTCGCAGGAGCTTGAGCGTGGTTTCTATCACGCAATGCTCCTACATTTTCTTTCAATTTGAAAACTGTCTTTGACACCCGCGTGAAAATCGGCCCCTTTCGGTACCCACTCGTGATGTGGAACGAAAAAAAGAACACCGCCCACACCTTGCGTCAGACGCCACCGGGCGGCAGAAGAGGCAGAGGGGTCTCTCCGCGCGCCGCACTTTTAAGAGAAGAAATATCTAAGAGCGTCGGGTTCGGCGCTGTTGACACTTGGAGAGCGTTGCTCAAACACAAAGGCGTAACAACTGTGACAGTTGTTATTTCACACTTGCCCTATGTGTACCTGCTCGTCCTTTTGGAGCGTGCTTGTTTGTGCTTCAAGTATCGGGAAGCTGCAAGTATCGAGCTGCTCGATGATCTTCGTGTGACGTTCTAATTTCCTGCTATCGCATTCATTGCTTCGCCCTTGCGGCGAAACTGTCACTTTTTTTTCGTTACATCGCGTAGATTCAAAATTTTGAAAGTTCACTCTTTATAACAGGGTGATTAGGGATATTCTGTAATAATAGGCATTCTGACAAAAGCGTTAAAAAATATATCGCTGCATCATTTCATATTTACACTGTGGTACTTTAGCTCCTAAAATGTAGCACAAATTTCGAGGACGTCCACACGATTCCTGTCCATCAAAGACCCATCTCAATGAAAAGAAAAGAAAACAACCACGTCCTCGCTTAATGATGAGTTCAAAGAATCTGAGGTGACCCACAATGATTCACAGTCTCCCACTGCGGCATAACTCCTAACAGTTCCGGCAGGAAGGTAGAGACACGAAATCATTTCTGCAAATTTTTTATAATACAGCGTAAAAAAGTCACCGATTACGATACTCCATAATGCGAATTCTGAGCGCAGATTCGTGCTGGGGCAACACCAACAGTGTTTGAAGTTCTGGCTACCCACGATGTAGCAATGTAACAGTCGTTACATATTGCCAGAGAAACTGCCAGCGCTCGAGTGCTACGCACGCCCCTCTGTACATTGCCGGCGTCGCAAACCGAGGGGCAAGCGCACTAGACGTAGGAAGAAAGCGAGGTTAGAGGCGAGTGGCTTGTGACATCGACTGACTTCGCGTTCGCTCTATTTCGTACTGGTTCGCTCAATCGGTTACGTTGACAACGCCAACAGCGACGCTGCTCAACGCAGGAACGGACGCCCATGAGTTGTGCGCTAGGAGGCTCTCATTGGTGAGATGTGTCTCAGAAAGTTTACGCGTAGTGTGGGAAGTGTCTCGAAACTTTTTGGCACGATGTCAAAGAGTTTGACATCGTGCCAAACATCGCCAGAATTGATGGTGAAATCCCAGTTTTGCTGCAATCCGTCAGTATTAGATGTGAAGCATCTTATGGCGAAGCTTAATCCGGTGGTGGTGGTGATGGTGGTGGTGTGCCGCGTGCCCTCTCTTACTGCGCATGCGCAGACCCTTTCAAAAAATAAAAACCTCCTTTCCCCTCTCTCTCCTCTAGACATCCCTTCCCGCGGCAACCCCACCCTCACTGCGCATGCGCCTCCCCTCCTCTCTCCCCTCCTACCCTCCCCCCTCTCTCATCTAGGCATCCCTGCCCACGGAGTCCACACTCCCATGCGCATGCGCGTCCCCTCCTCTCTCTCCTCTCCTACGCTCCCCCCCTCTCTCGCCTCGTGACGCGACGCCGACGCAGGCAGCGTCTGCTAGCAAGTTTCTTGGTTGAAAAAACCGACTGCTCACGCTGCACAACCGTTCACTGGCCACTCCGTATATATGGCAATGGATTTTGACCTGCAAGGTGGTGCCGGTGGGAGATTTATCCTGTGCGTTGTTGAACAATAAAAATTCGCAGCGTGCGCGTTAACTGAAAGCGGACTGCGGGTCTCTGTGTCCAGTCGGAGTCTACTGTCTCTCATTGCCCATTAGCAGCCATTGCCATGTTCCAGTAGGAAACACCGCTCCATCACTGCGCGCTTTGCGCCTCCCCAATTTTCTCTACTGCGCAACGCTGCGATGAGCGCCAGCGTCAACGCCGCCGCCAGTGTAAGCGTTAGCGCCCGCTGCTTCACATCTACACATGGTTCTCTTTAGCGGGAGATGGTGTAATTTTCTTTTTTCTCGTTCTAGCTCCTTGTATAGGTATTACATGCGCAGTGAGTTTGTTCTGTACGGAATCTGATGAGCTGATGACGTTTTGGTATTTGCACTCGATAAGGAGACGACTCTGTGCACTTGGCAACTTGGTAAGTATAATCATTCAGATTCTTCTTTAGTTTAGTTGAGCATATGGCGTGCACGCATCAATAAGGATTTTCGACTGCCGCTTTCTCACGCTCTGTCTTACAGTGAAGAAACACCACCCTGTGGAGAAGGATGCCAGTGATGGACAGGCCGATTGACAACTCTCTCTGCTCTGAAGTTCCCTATTGCTCACTATGCGAGCGTATGGCTTGCAGTTGCAAGCTTCTGTTTAAAAAGAACGAGCTACGCTTTCTGATCAATGAACAAGTCTCATTCAGTGATTAGCTAGTATACCTGCCCACGCCTCTGTGCTAGAGTGCTCACCTTGTTGCCTTTACACTCCGGTGTAGTTGTGTCTAAGGCCGGTGTCAGATACCCATTCACCTTATTGGCTTCTGCGTAGAACTCTTTGCCTTCAGGGAATGAGATATGAACAGCCCAGTGCATGAAGGTAGAACTGCTGGGGCTGCTGTTACTGCTGCTTCTGCTGCGACTTCTGCTGCTGCTGAAGCTGAAGAAGTTGAGGCACTTCGCCAGAATACTATGCACTGAAGAATATACGAAGGTCACTTCGCATTCACGCTTTTTGTCCATCCAGTCACCGCACTCTCGGCACCCATGCAAAGATGACATTTCTGAAAAAGGAATTCGAAGCAAAAAATGAAATGCCACGACATCTGCGGTTGCATCTTTATAATCCTTGCAAATTCTTGACTAATATTTCAAACAGTTTTTTTTATATTTTGTAAGGACCGAGGACATCAATGAACGCCATCAAATGCTATAAGATTCGGATCCACCTAGTAAACAAAGGGTGCTTTTTGCTATGTTCATTTTTATTAAGCTTGACACCCTTGAGGCTACATGAAATTTTATTCTTCAGAGGGAAAGGGAAAATACCTGTTGTTATATTAGGTGATTTCAACATTGACTTGCTAAAATCTGGTGATACACAAGTTAATGAATTTGTTGACCTTCTATCAGTGTACGGTTTTTCGAACAATATTACTCTGCCTACCCGCATCAACGCCTCTAGTGAAACTTTGATTGATCTTTGTCTGACTAACCAAGAGAAAAGTGCTGTAAAAGCAGGAGTGCTTGTTAGTGCAGTTAGTGACCATTTACCTTTGTTTTGCTTCATTTCCAAGTATTCATTATCGCATGTTGTAGCAGAGCACTCGACCAAAACAACGCGGATGATAACTAAGCGTGCTGTAGATAATTTTCGTGAGCACATCGCATCGGTAAATTGGAATAAAATTTTAAATGGTAAAAATTGCGATCCAAAGCTATCATACAATACTTTCATTGAGAAAATTATAGAAATTTATGAATATTCGTTTCCTGTGGTACAAATTAGGAAGTTTAAAAAAGCGAGGAAGCCCTGGAATACTTATGAACTTGTAAAGAGAATCAAAGCGAGAGATAAACTTTTTTGTGATTTTATAAAATGTAGAGACACCGAAGTGCTTAAGCAGTATAAAAAAGTCAGAAATAAATTAAATGCGGACATAAAAAATCACGAGTTGATTATTATGCCAACAAATTTACTGATATTCTTTATGATCCTAAGAAAACATGGCGTACCCTTAAGGACCTATTGCGGCCTACAAAAAGCGGCCTCCCCCAGGAGCTAACGCTTGGCGATAAAGTCCTGAGTGGTAAGCCCCTCGCAGAAGTATTCAATCAGCACTTCTTATCTTTTGGAGCATTTGATTCGAAAGGTAACAATAACTTTGCAAAGTACATTAACACGAGTTTGCAGAATACCATGTATCTGAGTCCTGTTAACCCCACAGAAATTGTGCGCATTATTAAAAACTTAAAAAACAGCTCCGCTTGTGGTTATGATGGTATTAAAGTACAACCAATAAAAGCAGTTGCAGAGTTATTGTGTGATGTTATCTGTGACTTAACAAACCTTGTGTTTTCAACCGGCACATTTCCGGATAGCATGAAAATAGCCAGGGTTGTCGTCCTTCATAAAGGAGGTGCCACTGATTGCATTGGGAATTACAGGCCAATATCGATACTCCCGCTATTCTCTAAAATTATTGAAAAGGCATTAAACTATAGATTATCTGGACATCTACAGAAGCATCACCTCATATCAACACATCAGTATGGCTTTCAGAGTGGTAAATCCACTGAATCCGCGCTACTTGAAATACGTGATAAAATTATTGCCAATATAGAAAATCAACACTACACGATAGGTATTTTCTTAGATTTTAATAAAGCATTCGATTCAATTAAGCACGACATACTTTTCTCTAAATTACCTTCTTATGGAATCAGAGGTATTGCTTTGGAATTACTGCGCAACTACTTATCAGACCGCATCCAGTTTGTAGAAATGAACGATGTTAAATCAGACGTTTAACATATTAGGTACGGTGTCCCACAAGGTTCTATTTTAGGTCCCACCCTTTTTCTTCTTTACATTAATGATATCGTAGCAGTACCAGGAACACCAGATATTGTATTGTATGCCGACGACACGAACGTTTTCTTCTCCTCTGATAACATCTCTAGCCTTATTCCTTTAATTAATAATTGGCTAGAATCACTATCAATATGATTATCCGCTAATCAACTCAGCCTGAACGTTAAGAAAACCAAGTATATGGTTTTTGCTCCAATTAACAAGCCAGTTGAGTTTGTATCTCCCTTATTATTTATGTCACAACCACTTGAAAGAGTTTCCCAGTACAAGTTCTTGGGAGTAGTTTTTCATGAGAATTTGCGATGGACGCATCACGTTAACTTCATTAAACGGAATATAGCACAAACAATCGGCATGTTGAATAAATATCGCACATTGTTACCATCAAGGCTTAAGCGTCAGCTGTATTTTTCCACTGTTCACTCCAGACTGCACTATTGTCTACTTGTATGGGGTGTGACTTCTAATACGAATATGGAAACCTTATTAAGGATGCAGAAAAGGTGTATTCGTGTGGTTCATAATCTCTCGATGTGTGAACACACTTCTGAGTACTTTCAGCAGGATCGTATTTTGCACATTAGGAATATGTACAAACAAAAATTATCTGAAACAGCATTTTTAGAACTCAAGAGTAACCGCGAGAACTTCTTTTCGACGTACGCCAATGCCACAACCAATTACACGTTAAGACCTAGGAACCTTGTTAAACCAAAAACGCGAACCAACTACGGAAGCCAATTATTGCAATGGCAAATTCCTAATCTTCTTAATGATGAACATGCGTTACTCAATATCATGGAACATTCTCTAATTATGTCATCATTCAGAAAAACATCAAAACAATACTTTCTCGGAAAATAATTTGCTTTGTTCGAGTGCTACATAGAGTTATTAATTCTCGTTTCATTTCTTCATTTGTTGTTGTGTTACCAAAAATATATCTCCTCTATTATTGAAAAACAGTGTGATCTATACATCTTTATTTACTGTTTGTACTTTTTCGGTTTATTGATCTTTATTGTGCTGTACTGAACTAGTACACTGGTAACTGTGCCATTTATGTACATGCGTATATATATGGGCCTGTGTGTGTGTCTTTTTTTTTTTTCCTGCAGTTGTCCGCTGTTGTCTGCTGTACTCGTGGTGCCAGGAGCCTAGTCAGGCGTGTATAAACGCGCCTTTTGCTCCGGCACCATGACAATTCATGCGTCATGTATTGTCAAAACTGCAAATAAACTTCAAACTGCATGCTCATAATATTGAGCCTGTTGGTGCCTTTCACTGTTAGCTCTGATAAGAGCTAGAACATACACGCATACAATGCAACACATATAGGTATAAGAATATACAATACTATACAGCAGGGGGTCTCACACACGCGGCCCGCGGGCCGCATGCGGCCCGCCAGGCTCTCGGTTGCGGCCCGCGGCCCTCACATGACGGACTTTACCCCTCGTATTTTATTTTATTTTTCTTATGAAGTATGTTCCTGAGGTACACAGACGTGGCTGGTTTAACGTACTGTTGCGTGAGGCATCCCATGGGTTCACTTTCTTTTGAAACATAACCGTGAAACAAAAATTATATTTCGTAATCGGAGTCCAGATTTGAGTCATTTTCGAGATCGGTATCGACGTGTTTTTGGAATCCTGGCACCCAACCTCCTTCAGAAATTACCTGTAATTTTTCTTTCAAATGGCAGCGTTTGCAAGCAAATTGTACAAATCCCCCCCCCCCCCCCCCCCCACTTCTACTTTCTTCACTGTCCCGGCTCTTGCGGGACTAAATTGCGTGACTGCGGCCCGCAGGCTGAGGTGAGTTTGAGACCCCTGCTATACAGGCTTTGAAGTAGACAAAAACGGCAAGCACTGCGAATTTTTTTGGCCTAATGTTGCTTCAGCAGCGGAAAGTTGCAACCCAGCATGTCTCTAGCACCGCTCGGATGCACCACACATATCGTCTTCAGATCACCACGCTCGCCTGCTCTCGTCGTGGTATTAAATGCGAAGCATTTCTTAGCGAACTTCGGCGAGTTTGAGCGTATCTATCTATCTATCTATCTATCTATCTATCTATCTATCTATCTATCTATCTATCTATCTATCTATCTATCTATCTATCTATCTATCTATCTATCTATCTATCTAGCCGCCTACGACTTTGTGCTCTCCTGGCCGTATCGTTAATGGGATTTATACCAAATTTGGCATGGCACAACATGACAGTATGACGAAAATAAATGGCTGGTCATATCATGAAAATCATGACTAACTTGTCATGAAAAGTATGATTTACATGCCACGGCCCATGGCGCGCTCGCGGCCGTTTCGTTAGCTTGATATACACCAAATTTCGTATTGAGTGACGTGACTGTATGACAAACATAAATGACAAGTGGTAATATGGAAATCATGACATGTCATGAGCGGCATGACTTGCATTCCACGCTCATGGCGCGCTCGCAGCCGTTTCATTAGCTTGATATACACCATATTTGGTATTCAGTGACATGAATGTATAATGAACATAAGTGGCAGGTGGTAACATGAAATTCTTGGCATGCATGTCATCTACAACGCCATTTACATGCCACGCTCATGGTGCGCTTGCGTCCAGTTCGCTAGCTGGATATACACCAAAATTGGTATTGCGCGACGTGACTGCATGACGAACATAAATGATAGGTCCTAACATGTAAAACATGACATGCAAGTTATGTAAAGCATGATCTGCTCCTTCCTGGCTGCTTCGCATTACATCAATTCCCGCAGTGCGTGGGATCTGCCGGATTTTTTTTTTTACGTGGAGTGACACGAAGGCGAAGTCAGACTTGAATGTGCACTCCTGTGTACAATTGACCAGTGGGAAAGCCATCACACTATTACCACGTGCGTATGTTCACTGCTTGCAGCTGGCGACATAATAATCGCGGTCACTTTTTGCATTATGCCTGATTCGTGCCGTCTTTTGCTTTGGTTTGGAAACTATAATGGCACCTCATGTAGGTGTAATCAGCGTATGACATGTTCAACGTAAATGAACATAAGCGTTCGATTGGGTGGTAAAGCGTTCGATCGCCGCATAGAGCTTATGCGAATTGTACGTGCTCCGCGTTTGGGGTTCATTACAGTGAAATACACTCAGAGGCGATACGTTTTATTGCCTCTTTATTGCCGTCATTGGACATGCTCTGCTGCATGTGCGCTGTTTTGCCTCTTGTGATGCGCCTTGATGACTGCGTCGCGTCCAAAGTACTCGATCGTGTCCCTTGACGAAGTTTCCTCGTGATATACAAGACGGCACATGAGCCTGCAGTGTGCTGCGGCTGTGCTAGACGCAAAAATTATCTGCGACGTTTGTGTGCTCTGAGGTGTGGCGTGCATGTACGCTACCAGGGAGTTTCTTTGTGTATCGAATATCTCCATAAAAAGCTTTAAAGGAGCAGTGACATCAATTTTGAAACTCGAGATGTGGCGTTCACTCGATTGCTTGGTATGCATGAGTTTTTTCAGCAAAGTATGAATTGCGTCTGTTAAGTAGAAATTATTCTATATCGAGCGCAAAGAGCGTGCAAAGGCTCAACGGCATGTTCGTGCCATGGAACATCGACACTATTTTGACGTGTTCAGCTAGCTCCTAGACCACGCCTCAGGCGCTGAGTGACCATGCGCGATCAACGCTGACGTCGACAAGTTTAGTGTTGTCATCATGGTGCCTACTTGTGGTACCGCCTGGCGGTGACGCCAGGCGGTACCCTGTTGCATGATCAGTACCGAATCGTTACTAGGGGATCGATAACTACACGTTGATGCAAAAAACGCGACATGCGTAAAGTTGATGTCACTGCTCCTTTAATAAACTTGAATTTGCTCGAATGCCCATTTGAACATTCTGCTATTATACAGCGCTCTTCTCGATAGGCCCGAGAATGCTGGAGACACGAATGACAATTTGAGGTTCATTTATATTATGTGGAAATAGTATGAAGACTAAATTCAGGTTATGGAAGTTATGATGCGGGGGACTTGCCCGAACAAAAAGCTATGTTCCTTAGTTCTTGATGGTGCCCAACCACACAGACTGCTTATCAATAGCCATGTGGAGGAGAAAAGTTTCGTTTCAATTCAGAACAAACTTTTATTTTATGATGGAAAACCATATTCAGGTAAGAGAAAGATAAGGTAATACTCCAACCAAATGGCATGCTCAAAATAGAACCAGCTAACGTAGTACTATCACAATAGCTGCAAGAAGCTTTGCTGACAGTTTTTCTTCACGGGATAGTTGCGATGATGTTATTAAAACTAGCACAGTCACCCACAGCAAGGCTTTTCAGTACCTTGCAGATGAGCCTTTGTTTATTATGTTGTTCATGGCATATCTTTTTGCAATGATCATCTCCTTTAACGCGAACAAAATTGAGAAATACTACCCGTCCGTTCATCCATCCATCCATCACATTCCATCCTGTCCCGTCCCGTCCTGTCCCATCCCGTCCCATCCCATCCCATCCCATCCCATCACTTTCCAGCCAGCCAGCCAGCTTACCTCTAGGTGCTCTAGTGATCGCCTCCCTAACTTGGTGTAGGCCAAAATTAGTATGAGAGGGTAACAGAGTTTGACGAATATGTCTCGCTAGTCTTGACATGAATAACATAAAAATCCCGTCGTCTACGTCGTCAAACCCTTTCCTCCAAACATGTGTGGCACATACCCGTAACCACGGGCCGCGGTATGTACCACAGGTGATTGAAGGGTTATATCTGCCAAGAAACGGCGAAAAGAGACACTGGTAATTTAAATGCAAGAGCATTAAAGGGGTACTGACACAAAATTTCGCGGCCGAGACAGCCTGCCGGTTCGATTCCCGTGAACATGTATATATCATCTGCAAAATATCAACAGCGAATATAGCTTGGAAGGTCATCATCATCATCATCATCAGTCTGACTACGCCCACTGCAGGGCAAAGACCTCTCCGATGTTCCGCTAGTCATCCCTGTCCTGTGCTTTCTGCTGCCACGTTATACCTGCAAACTTCTTAATCTCACCTACCCACCTAATTTTCTGTCTCCCCCCTCACGAGTTTGCCATTTCTTGGAATCCAGTCAGTTACCCTTAATGACCAGCGGTTATTCTGCCGACGTGCTACGTGCCCGGCCCATCTCCATTTCTTCTTGATTTCAACTATGATATCCTTAACCCCCGTTTGTTCCCTGACCCACTCTGCTCTCTTCCTGTCTCTTAAGGTTACACCTATCATTTTCCTTTCCATCGCTCGCTGCGTCGTCCTCAATTTAAGTTGAACCCTCTTTGTAAGTCTCCAGGTTTCCGCTCCGTAGGTAAGTACCGGTAAGATGCAGCTGTTATATACCTTCCTCTTGAGGGATTGTGGTAGACTGCCACTCATGATTTCATAATGCTTGCCGAATGTGCTCCATCCCATCCTTATTCTTCCAGTTATTTCACTCTCATGGTTCGGCTCCGCGGTTACTGCCTCTACTTTACAACTTCCAGTGCCTCGCCACCTATCGTAAAGCGCTGTTCTCTGCCAAGAGTGTTCCACATTACTTTAGTTTTATGCATATTAATTTTCAGACCTACGCTTCTACTTTCCGTATCCAGTTCAGTAATCAGGAGCTGTAATTCGTCTCCTGAATTACTCATCAATGCAATGTCATCAGCGAATCGCAGGTTACTGAGATACTCTCCATTATCTCGTATCCCTAACTCTTCCCAATCTAGGGCCCCGAAGACCTCCTGTAAACACGCGGTGAATAGCATTGGAGAGATCGTGTCTCCCTGCTGTACGCCCTTCTTTATTGGGATTCTGTCGCTTTCTTTATGGAGGACTATGGTGGCTGTGGATCCGCTGTAGATTTCTTCCATTATGCCTATATAGGCTTCTTCGATGCCCTGATACCGCAGTGCCTGCATGACTGCTGATGTCTCCACCGAATCAAATGCCTTCTCGTAATCTATGAAGGCTATGTATAGGGGTTGGTTGTATTCCGCGCATTTCTCTATCACCTGATTGATAGTATGAATATGGTCTATTGTTGAGAAGCCTGTACGAAATCCTTCCTGCTCCTTTGGTTGATTGAACTCTAACGTCGTATTAATTCTGTTAGCAATTATTTTTGTAAATAGCTTGTAGACAACGGACAGTAAGTTGATGGGCCTGTAACTTTTCAGGTCCTTGACGTCCCCTTTCTTATGGATTAAGATGATGTTGGCATTCTTCCAAGATTCTGGTACCTTCCCCGTCAAGAGACACTTCGTATACAGGGTGGCCAGTTTTTCTAACATAATCTCTCCACCGTCTTTCAGCAGGTCTGATGTTACCTGATCCTCACCAGCGGCTTTGCCTCTTTGCATTCCCTTTAGGGCTTTCTTTACTTCTCCTGTCAATACTCGTGGGATGTCAGATTCCTCTGGGCTATCACTGCTTCTTACATTATCATCCTGATTGTCTCGGCTGTTGTACAGATCTCTGTAGAACTCCGCCGCTACCTCAACTATTCTATCCATATTGGTAGTGACTTTGCCTTCCTTGTCTCTTAATGCAAACATCTGATTTTTGCCTATGCACAGTTTTGTCTTCATAGCTTTGAGGCTTCTTCCGTTCTTTAGAACATGCTCAATTCTCTCCATATTATACTTTCTTATGTCGGCTACTTTACGCCTATTGATTAATTTCGAAAGCTCCGCCAGCTCTGCTTTGTCTGTTGCATTTGAGGCTTTCATGGCTTGACGTTTCTTAATGAGGCTTTTCGTCTGTTGGGATAGCTTACCAGTGTCCTGTCTAACGACTGCACCCCCCGACTTCCATTGCACACTCCTTAACGATATTACTCAGATTATCTTTCATTACGTCAACGCTAGGGTTGGTTTCCTCGGTTAAAGCCGCGTACCTATGCTGAAGTGAGACTCTGAATTCCTGTACTTTCCCTCTAAGAGCTAGTTCATTAATCGGCTTCTTGCGTATCAGTTTCTGCCGTTCCTTCCTCAAGTCTAGGTGAATTCTAGATCTTACCGTTCTATGGTCACTGCATCAGATCTTGTTAACTGCTTCCACATTCTGTACAATGCCCGGGTGGGCACACATTATGAACTCTATTTCATTTTTAGTTTCGCAATTAGGGCTCCTCCACGTCCACTTACGAGTAGCCCGTTTTCTGTAGAAGGTATTCAAGATCCGTAAATTATTGCGTTCTGCGAACTCTACTAGTTACTCCCCTCTGGCGTTTCTAGAGCCGATGCCATATTCCCCAAGTGCATGATATCCAGCTTGCTTCTTGCCTACCTTTGCATTAAAGTCGCCCATCAGTACAGTATACTCTGTCTTTACCTTACCCATTGCCGATTCTACGTCTTCGTAGAAGCGTTGAACCATTTGATCATCATGGCTGGATGTAGGCGCGTAGGCCTGTACCACCTTCATCTTGTACCTCTCATTAAACTTAATTACGATACTTGCCACCCTCTCATTAATGCTATAGTATTCCTCTATATTGCCAGCTATATCATTATGAATAAGGAACCCCACCCCCAGTTCTCTTCTGTCAGCTAAGCCACGATGGCATAGGACAGCATAGGTTGCAGCGATGGCGTAGAGGTAGAGCATCAGCCTCACATGCAAAGAGGTCCGTGGTTCGAATCCCGGTGCCGGACAATTCCCAACCGGATTAAAAAAATAATAATCCGCGTGATGATGGAATTGTGTAAAAAGGCCTGGGGTTCAGCCTCACTGGCGACCACAGCCGGCAATGCACTCCCTCACCAGAGCAGGATTGGCCACCCTGGTGCAGTACTTGGCCACTACCTCGCACATGAATACGCCAATTAACCCTCGGCCCTCAGTCCCCAGCGGCTACGAAGCAACTGACCAAGGCGGCGGTCAGACCTGCGACGCCGCGGAGGGTGCTAAGAATCTCTGGGTCCGGACAGGCCGCCATTGGAACCTGAACTTGGCTACGTTTAACGCTAGAACTTTATCTAGTGAGGCGAGTCTAGCTGTGCTATTCAAGGAATTAGAGAATGTTAAATGGGATGTAATAGGGCTCAGTGCGGTTAGGAGGACACATGAGGCTTATACAGTGCTTGGAAGGTATCTTAAATTAATTCTGAAGTTTGCGTCAGTGATCGACTCCCTCGCGCTACTGACACCATCAGAGGGGACCATTAGTGCCCCCCCCCCTACTTCCCTCGCGTGACCATGCTGCAACAAGTTATGATGACGTCATAGCCACCATTTTCTTTTGCCGCGTTTGTTCCAGCAGTATATACTTCTCGGCCGCTGGTCGCCAGTCCGTGGCCGCGGCGCACGCGTTGAAAGTTTTGTGTTTGGCGACACTGCTGTCCCGTTTCCTATTCGAAAGGATTTCTTGATGCGGACCGTGCGGAAGTGCGTCACAGTTCTGTGTGCTGACGTGATCGAGAGCTGCGCACTCTAGGTGGTGATAGTTGCACCCGGCGGCTTGTCATTTTTCGAGCTCTCTCAAACCGAAACTGAAACTGGTCAGTAATGAGGAGCCTGTAATGAAATATCTGTCGCGCGCTGCAGCAAACGAGGTGCCGTGTTATGACTAACAGGCCCCCAGCAACACATTGCAGCAAAAAAAAAAAACGCGAAGCCAAAGTTTTTGTGTCAGTACCCCTTTAAGAAAGCTTACGTCGGCAGCGTTCACCCGACGAATGCAAAGAATAAAAAAAGCCGGCAGACCCCACGCATTGTAGGAATCGATGCAGTGCGAACCACCCAGCAAGGAGCTAGTCATGCTGTACCTAACACGTATGTCACGCTTTACATGTTAGGACCTGTCATTTATTCTCGTCATACAGTCACGTCGCGCAATACCCATTTTGGTGTATATCAAGCTAGCGAACTGGACGCAAGCGCACCATGAGCGTGGCATGGAAGTCGTGTTGTACATGACAAGTCATGATTTTTATATTACCACTCATCATTTATGTTTTGCATACAGTCACGTCATGCAATACCGAACTTGTTGTATATATCAAGGTAACGGAACGGCCGTGAGCGCACCATGAGCGTGGCATGTAAATCATGATGTAAATGACGTGGATTTCATGATGTTCGTGTTAGGATTTGTCATTTATGTTTGTCATACAGACACGTCACGCAATACCAAATTTGGTGAACATCAAATCTAGCGAAACGGCCGCGAGCGTGCCATGAGCGTGGCATGCAAGTGATGTTGCACATGGCCTGTCATGATTTCCATATTACCATATGTCATTTATGTTCGTCTCGTCACGTAATACCAAATTTGGTGAATATCAAGCTAGCGAAACGGCCATCAGCGCACCATGAGCGTGGCATGTAAATCATGTTGTACATGACATACGCGTCATGATGTTCATATTACCACCTGTCATTTCCGTTGTTGATGCATAAATGTCTCATCATACATTTTTTGGATATATCAAGTTCAAGAAACGGCAGCTGGAGACCACGGCCACAGCGTGTAAATCATACTGTTCATGACAAGTTAGTCATGATTTTATGATATGACCAGTTACTCATATTCGTCATAGTCATGTTAAGCCATACCAATTTTGGTATAAATCTCATCAACGATACGAGCTGGAGAGCACAAAGTCGTAGGCGGCTAGATAGATACGCTCAAAGTCGCCGAAGGTCCTAAGAAATGCTTCGTATTTAATATCAGGGTCCCAGCACGTATCGAACCCGAGCATTCTGCATGGCAATATTCCCACGAAGTACTCTGCAAATGCTGTTGGACGTAGCTGCAGCATAATGTAACCAACAACATATTGCTGTGGTACATTAGATTGCCCAAGTGTATATTCCAATGTTAGCACATTCACAATTCAGGGGTCTGCTCAATAACCAATAGCAGTTGCACTGCTAGAGCATGCAGCAGAATACCTCACCTCAATCTATTCACTGACATGTTCATGACGATTCAGCTGCTAACGCTATCTAAAGGGCATCATGGTAAGGTTCAAAGCAAGAGATTACTGGAAAGGTTCACAATCAAGTACATCTTCCTTATTGCCATATGGTTAAGAAATCCTGCATTAAACGTACGAATACGTAGGAGCACTATTTCTTCCCAAAACACACAAACTTGTATTAGGCAATAGGCGACCGTGCGTAATAGTTAATTTTAAAAGCAAGAAAGTGGGGCGCACTACGGAACAGGGACAAGAGCAGAAGAGGACAACACAGCGCACACTCGCAACTGGAAGTTTAGCGAGTGTGCGCTGTGTTGTTTGTCGTCTTCTGATCTTGTCCCTGTTCCGCAGTGCGCCCCACTTTTTTGCTTTTAAAATGAATCGGCACCAACTAGCCCAAATGACTGTTTTGCTTCAATATATGTCGTAATAGTTAACTTTCGTTGCTGCCAGAAGATCATAAATTAAGGGCGTCCTTAAGCCCAGCTCTACATACAATAAAGTGAAAGCCAGATACTTTTTACTTTGTACACTCGTCGGTAGGAATTTTCACGCTTTCGAAAAAAAAAATACACGTGCGTCCCCTGCGATCGGCAGTCTTTGTCAGTGTTGTCTACATTACCCACGCGGACAACAAAACTTTAAGCCCAACTTAGCCTGGTGCACTTAGTTTTGTAGGCAAATCTGGCAGGCAGCCATTACAAGCTATTAAAACACAACGTTTTAAAGCCACAAAAAGTAGCTATATACTTCCCGGCCTTTACAGCACAGCGAAAGCTAGCGATGCGAGTCTTTTGGCTCAGGAACCCATGGCGAACCCTAGCGGCGGACGCGAGCAACTCGAGCAGTTTGGCGACGCGCTCGCGGCGCTCGTTTGGCCACATGTCATATTCTACCACTGTGGCCGTGATGATAGTCTTCGGCAGCGAAGTGGCGCCCACAAACACGTAAAACATAACGTTGGTAAAACACTGTTGCGATTTCATTTTTGCCGTAACTCTAATGCAGTCAATCCAGGCATTCCGCAAGGCGACATCACGAGGTAACAGTTGTCGCGTCTTTTCGTTTTCCCAGTCGGCGCTTTTGCAGCCAAGCACCGCACACTGATGCATGAAAGCCATCGCTAAACACTATCGTATTTACTTCGCGCAGCTTATGAGACCGCTAGGCGTGGGTGTGTTGGTACGCTAGCCATTTGGCAGTTGCGTTGTCGGCCGCAGTTGCACATTCGTAAGCGCGCACACGTTGGCAACACGAGGAAGAGCAACAAGGAGCGCGGCCAAGTGCTTGCAGACTAACCGGAATTCGTAGGTTCTCGTTCGACCAATCGCCGCATCTCTTGCACCCCGCATCGCAGATAAAACGTGGTGACGTCACACAGGTCACTAGGGCGGCCGGAAAGGCCCGGAGAGGAGGAAGGACTGTTCCTTGGAATTTGTGGCGCGCCCGCGGCTTGTAGCGCAGCCACGTGTCGCATCGTTAATTGTGACGGCATTCAGCACGTGATGCGCGTGTGTACTTGAAATGTTTAAAAAAATACCGGGGTTGGTTTCGACGCCCTTTAAGGCTAACTGTTTCTTCTACACTCAACTCATGCAAGTCTCGCTTTATTAATGTTTAATTCAGAGCAACACCTTGTTTTCTGTTGCAGGAACAGCAGATATCTTGTATACACTAAATATTCCTGTTGGATTCCAGAGATAAAGGAAAAAAAATGCACAAAAAAAACATTTTAATATAATCGCGTTTAATATGGAAAATGCGATTTATTACAAATCTACAATGAAATAACGGCACGTTCATTGACCCTTTCAATATGCACCAACCAGATATCATATTTACTCGATTGTAACCAGACCCCGATCGTAACGCGAGGGGTGACATTTCATTGCGCTCAGGAAGAAAAAAAATTAGAATTTCGGTATTCGAATGTGAGGCGAGGTCTGACTTTAGCTAGAGAAAATCTGGAAAAAAAAAACAAAAAAAAAAGAAACATGCTCTACATTAGAAATACGGTACTCGTCTTCACAATCACTTTTTTTTTCTTTTTGCAATGTGATGTCTTGCCTGGCGAGCCTCCTTTGTCGCCAGCTCTGAAGCCCTAGTAGCGAAGTACTGTGGACGCAGGTCAAGGACGTGATCAGTCGCAGAAAAATGGGCTGTGAATACATGTATTTCTTTTTTAGAGGAGGAGAACCTACATTCAACAAGGAAAAAAAATTAGGCCGTATCATCAGAATCATATTAATAATAATAATAATCATAATAACAATAAGATGAAGAAGAAGAAGAAGGAGAAAAAAGATGGAGATGGGCTTCAGCCACAGGAACGCTTTTGATGCCGTTAGCAGATACCTTCAGGAAACAAAACGGATGCGACTCTAAATCCCTACTTGTATAAGTATTATTATAGCAGTAATGAGTAGAGACCGGATTATAGGCAAATGCCTATTTTTTTCCTTGCGTTCCTATCGCGCCACTTTG